>JAXIVD010002337.1:7500-57500 GCA_036785275.1 Cancer borealis | reverse complement strand
CCACGTGGACATATAAGTTACAACAAAATATTATATCAATAGAAAATTAATAGAAAGAGTTGGGAATGGTAATACATAATAATTCATCACCAGAGAAACATATAGATAAAATATTTGGTGATACATTCATGATGCTAAGAAATATACACATGGTTTTTCACTTCCTAGATAAAGATATAATGAGAAAAATCATAACTGAAATCATTAGACCAAAACTGGAATATGCAGAAGTAATCTGGACAATAATAAATACGGAGACAGGACCAAATGATTGCAGCTCAACTCCTTTATACTACAACTAGGTCAATAATTATACAAACACACACATAACAGGAATGATGACACGAGCAAAACTAAATGAATAGTGAAGGATTGTGAATAACTACAACACTCACAATACATATCCGTGAATCCATGGCGACTGAGAGGTTGACATTGAGAAAGAGAGGGTTTCCAGGAGTGTATTCAAACTGAACCTCATCCAGCTGCAGGACGGAGCTGGTCATCTTCTCCACCTCAGGGAACCTCAGCACCACCTTGATCTCCTTCTCGATAGGCTTCAGCTCAGGCCTGACACAAAGAAAGCCAGAGAGCTAGACTTTCACTAATGTTTTTTTTTTCCATCAAACCATTGGCACCAATAGGTTTTATGGAGGTTAGTTTAGATTGCCTCTGCCTGTTATTTGGCGTATGTTGGTTACCTGATATTTATTTATTTTGCAGACAATTTACAATCTCAAGCTCATTGTTTATAGCTGAATATTTTTACATTCTGATCCTCATAATTTTGAAAGGTAAGTATCCTGTTTACTTGCATTAGCCTTATGCCACTATAACATGAGTGAGAATTTCTTTTGACATGTCCAAATGCAAACAGAAAAGGTACCAATCCCTCGTGTGGCAAACTCACAATTTCTCGAGCATCTTGATCTTGGACTGGACGAGGGAAGCACGTTTGGCATTGTAGCGGAATTTGTCTATAAACTCCTGGACATGGGCACGAAACTGCATCTGGGCATCATATTCTCTCTGCTGGTTCTTCTGTCGCTCATTCTTGGTTTGAATGAAGTTCTCATAGTTTCCTCTGTGGGGGATAAAGAATTACATAAAGAAAGGATACATAAGGGCTATAGTTAATAATGGGTAGTTGATCAAATAAAGTGAGTGGTATTAATGAAATCAAGAGGCAAAGCTGACATAGGAAAAAAACATCTGGTGTTGGGAATCTGAAGAAGCTAAATTAAAAAGTGAGTGTCCAACCATATTATGTGGCTGTGGATGAGACTGAAATAATGGAACTTCACTCTGTTGTAATATAATAATAATAATAATAACAATAATAGGTATATTAATCAAGAAGCACTATATGGTACAATTATTGAAAAGATCTTGATATACAAATTGACTAAATGAGCTTTAAAATAACATGAAAGTAACCATCCATTAATGTGATATAACACTGCATGTGTTTGTGTTCAGGGTTGAAGAGTCAGGTTCCTCACCGGTACATGTCGATGGTTTGGGAGTGGAGGTGAAGGACGTCCGTGGGCACAATGTCCAGGAAGTGTCGGTCGTGGGACACCACTAACAGGGTGGTCGGCCAGCCCATCAGGTAGTTCTCTAACCAGATGATGGCTTTCATATCCAACATGTTAGTAGGTTCATCAAGCAGGAGGAGGTCTGGCCTGATAACACAAACATTATTAATCACTCAAAGGATTCATTAACATAAATTTAATGATGATGCGTATCTTCTATCAACCTGTTTCGGTTTTCAAACTCCACAAGTGAAATAAAGTAGCTATGAAACCACACTTGGAAAATCGTTCCTTTATACAAGAATCATAATGCACTGCCCAATATGCTTCAATAAAGAAAAATAATAAATATATAAATAAAATAAATAAATCTACAATATCAAAAACCTTACAAATCCTTGAATATTATATCTCACACATACACTCTCCTTTTGCCAACAATCATGTGGGCAATTTGCAATATTTCTGAACTTTTATCATATTTCTTAAAAGTGCCGAGTGGTTCTGTGGTGTACAGTGCTCGGCTCGTGGCTTATAGGTTGCAAGTTCAATCCTGGCTCACGGCAGCTTCTTGTTGAGAGGCAGTGCTCCCTAGTTAACCCTAGCAGAACTATATAGTCTATAGCTACCTAATTTGGGAGATTATTCAATAATTTTTAATCCTATTTCCCATTTGTGAATATTTGTTTATGCAGTGACCTCATGAACTATACATTCCTTTCTTGAATGTTACCCGACATATGAAGTCAATAACCACTCCCTTAATTTCTTTTATTTGGCACCGCATAATCATACTAATAACTTCTTTCACATCTTCCTATAGTTATTACCACACATTATCTCTCAACTTACTGTGAGAAGAGTGCTCTGGCTAGTGCTATCCTCATCCTCCAACCTCCAGAGAACTCCTTGGTCCTCCTGGTCTGCATCTCTGGGTTGAAGCCGAGTCCGTTGAGGATGACACTGGCCTTGGCGGGGGCCTTGTCTGCCTCGATGGCCTGCAGCTCTGCATACACCTCAGACAACTGTGTGGCAAGGCTGTCATCTTGCTCCCTGGGATTGGAAAAGGGTTAGGATAGGCTGTTGTGGCCCTTTGTTTCATAAGCGTGTGTTACCTAAGTAAATCAAACTATTTTATATAATTAGCTTTCTATCTGGAGAAATGCAGGGATGGTAAAATTCTTGTAGCCTCCACCACAGAGAAAACTAATAATAATACACAAATGTCAATGATGCAGAGAAGTGGTAGCTCACCCTTGAGATATTCTGCTTTGAATTTCCTTTTCTCGGTCAAGTAGAGTTCGGCGCTGAATGTCACACTCCAACACACTCTCGAGGGCTGTGATGTCATCTCCCGTCACCTCCTGCTCCACATACAAGATGGATATGTGGCTTGGGATGCGGAGGCTTCGGCTAAGTGCAAAATAGAGGAGATAACAGCATAGTAAATATATTGATACAAATTGAAGCTCAGTTATAAGTTCCGAGCGACATTTAATAAACTAAACAGGTAGAAAAACATGGATTAAAATGGTAACATGCATAGTACGGTGTCCATAAATATCTAAAGTCCACACATCACTCTTACTTAATCATTATCATCATCATCACTTCCCACACACCCTTGAAAGCTTGCCACACACTGCTTACCTTGCCATCATTCTCAATAAAGTGGTTTTCCCAAGGCCATTTCTCCCTACTAAGGCATATCTTCTACTAAAGGCCAGAGATATGGTTGCATTCTGAATAAGAACTCTGAAAAAGAATCACAAAATGTCTTACTACTTGCACTTTGTATCTCACCTTTACTCTTGCATTACTTTCTCAACCTATGACAACTAAACCATACAGTGAGACAGTTATAGGTAAAAAATGGATATAATGAGTTACCTGTCACCATAAGCCACATCAAAGCTTTCTATTCTAATGTCCTTTGTGTTGCAGATTCCCTTTGCGTCCAAGGCTCTGTCCTTCTTACTGACAATCTGAAAAACAACAAACAAGATTAAATACAAGCAAACAAAGTAAGTTTTTTGGGGTTTTTTGGGGTGGGGTTTTTCAATGCCAACCCTGTCACCAACCCAAACTGTCACCTGAATCTCCATCTGGTCCTATCTACAAGCAACATTTTTTTTTCCTACATCACAAACCGTTGGCACCAGTAAGTAGGCTTTATGGAGGCTAGTTTAGACTGCCTCTACCTGTAGGTTTACATTTTTTTTATAGTGACACCTTGAATGTTTACGTTCTCTCTTGGTGGTGTTGTCACAGTACCCGAGGCTGCACACTCACCTGGGATGCTGTGGCCATTTCCAGGATGATGGGCGGCTGTGTGTCCTTCTTGTCTGTGTTGATGCGCTTCTCCTTCTTTTCTTTCAGCTTTGCCTCGGCTTTGTCCAGCTTTCTCTGGTCAACTTTCTGTGGTGATAAATTAGAGATTATCAACAATTAAATTACTGAATATTGTCATAACCCATTTATCTGTTTTCACAAGAATCAATAATAATAAAAAAAATTATTCACTGATGAGGCAAAGAGGTATTGTATCTAAATAATTTTCCACTTAAATGTGACATAATTATGAATTAAGTATAATGGAACAGCACATTTGGCAAGTAATTGGCGCCAAAATAACCTTGCCAAATACGAATAAATTAAAATCATAGAAAAATCTGAATTGGTACCACTGTCATTATAAAACCAATCTTTGCTTAATGTGTGACCCAAACCTGTACATATCATCCTCTCCATCCTCTATTCCCACAATCACCATCTCACACCTACTCACAATCACAATCATTAACCTTATCATCACCTCTACTGTTAATCCAATCACTCATCTCCTCCTCCTCCTCCTCCTCCTCCTTACCAGCACGTCATCCCTTTCCCTGGTCCAGACAGACTTGATCTCGTGTTCCTCTAGTTCCATGTTCGCTGCCATCTGAGCCAACTGTACAGGCACTTCCAGAGTCTTGTGTTCCAGGGTGCCATTTGCCGTCGCCAGCAGATTCATCACCTCCCCACAAAGCCTCCTGCCATGACCACGTGTAGAAGGAAGTATAAGGATTAGAGAAGCAATAGGGATGAGGGTAAAGTATTTGTAGTGTGTGGTTCCTAGTGATGGTGGATGGTGTTGATAGTGTAAGGTGAGGTAAAGTCTGCATAGGAAGATAGTGAGGGTAAGGTAATAGACGTTAGTTAGGAAAGGTAAATCAATATATTAATGCTATATATTAAGGAGGATTTAGTGTGGATGTCATGAGTGTTGATAGTGAACACATAATAAAGGAGTGAAGTGTGAACAAAAATAATGGAATAAAATAAAATAAAATAATGAAGGGATGAGGTTATCTTTGTGTGTATTAAATAAGGAATGAAAAGAGGAACTAAAAAATACATATATACCATTTAAACACATACACAAGTCTCCTTAAAAATGGAACAATTAAAAATACACAAAAATGTAATTAATAATGTAATTTCAGGTAGCTAAGGCATACTTTCAAATCAAAAAATATCAAAGCCGTATCTGAAAACGCTGCTGCTGCTGATGATGATAATGCTGATGATGTATATTATATAATGAAATAAAAAACAAATAGATAACCATTACTATATGACAGGTTTGTAATGATGTAATATATTTAAATATGTTCCTTAAGAAAGAAGTAAGAGTCCAATCCAAAGCAAGTTTCTTTTCTGTATTACACAAAAAGATTAAATAAAGTATATATTCTTATTCTTATTCTTATTACTGGTGCTCACCTGACCTCCCCATCCTTCTCCAGCCCGACAGCATCCACCAGCAGGCCTCCAATGGCATCATACACATCCTCACTGGTCTCAAAGTCTTCAGTACTGGCAAGCACACCTGGAATAATGCAATGCTGTGCTTATCTGGGCTCATTACAACCACCTAATTTCAAAGACACTTTGCACCGTTAATATTAATTTGTCCCGGGGTATGTATATAGTAAAACATGTTCAAAATAGTGGTATTCAAATATTTTTTAAGTCTAGAATAGTTAAGTTGTGCATTGGGTTAATTAAACTACAATAGAATCCATGACACTAATGAATTTACACCAATTATGTTACTGACTATTGTGACAAAATTAACATGCTTTATCTTTCATTTTCTTTCTTTTTACTAGAAATGGAGTTTTTTCTGGTATAATTGCTCAACAATAATTAGCATCTTCTTGGGAATAAGTGGTATAGGAGTAAAAAAAAAAGTACATTTTTACATCTTCACCATAATGTAATGTGGCTACGAAAAAAAATGGCGTCTGCACCTCGTCCAGCCACCGACTTTTTGTCATATAGAACTTTTGACAGCTTCTGAATTAACATAACGTAACGTAACCCAAATTAACCAAACCTTAACCTATATTGACAAATAACACAACCTTGCTTAAACTAAACTAAACTTTTCGAAGAGAAGGTCTCACAGAAAACATTGAATATCTCACAAACTAAGAATCTGCGACGGAAATGTAGTTAAGAAAACCTTCTCAGAATGCATCAGGTAACGTAAAAATATAACACTCAAATCACAAGAGCATTCAGGTGAAGATGTAAAACAATACCAAAAATTTTTTTTTAATAAAATAAACGTGACATCTTGCAGTATATATTTATTGCCTGGCAACCCGACTACATAATGAATTTTAACCCATATCAATAAAGGAGCGGTTGAATGGGCAAGGCATGGTACATACATTAAGGTAGTTTGGACAGAAGGTGTAATTAACATGGAAACCCTTAATTGGGGTTGAATATAAACGATTGAAGGGGTGACAATAATATTCTGAACCTGCAACGTGGGAGTAAGAATTATGGCAATATTGTATTTATCCACTTCTTTACTTAATACTTGACAGCCAAACCATCAGTGAGTGAGAAATAAATAGAAAATTATATAATAGTAAAGCACGTTGGGTTGTAAGAGAAATGAAGAACAAAAATAATGTTGAACTGTTATGGGTGTGTGTGTGGTCTAACATTACCCTTCTATAACACCACACTCACACTGTATATCACCTTCACACGAGCTGTAATACTTAACAATGTCTATATAATACTACATGTTGATTGGCGATCACTTACCTTCAACGTACTGAAAGATTTCCTCGTCTATGTTTGGGAATCTCTCCCTTACCATCTGACACGGGCCAGCCATTGTTAGTTAGACCCAAGACGCATCCTGTCTCCGGGACTATTACTATTTAAATTGTATCCACGGTGAAGGTTTTATTTAAACACCTTTGTAATCATCTTTATATTCCCTGTATTGATAGTAACGTAAAGGTTTCATCATAGTTAATAGCATTGATAAAAGGAAGCACAGAGGCCTTATGGGGAGACTCAAGTATATTTCAATAGGTAATAAGTGGACACTGTATATGTTAACATAATGGAATTGAAAAGAAGAATTAAAGCTTAAACGTGAAATTATCAAAAACACTCGAAAAAACAACAACGCGTAAACAAATTTCAATAAATGAACGAGATAAATATGATATTGGAGGCGATTCTCATAAATAGATTAATTTGCACTGTACGAGGTGTACAATGCTGTGTATTTATACCAAACTCATTATCATCATTGTCAGCCGCTTTAAGTCCACTGCATGACTTTATAAAGAACCTCACCTAACCTCCACTCGTCCCTATCAAGTGTCCGTCTATTCCAGATTACGCCAGCAAAACTTTATATCATCTCTCCATCTATTTCTCTGTCGGACTCGCCTTTTTATACCATTTTTGGGTTGTCATTCTGCTACTCTAACTGTCCATCTATTATCTGTTTGGCACGTGACGTGCCCAGCCCATGTTCATCCTTTTTTTAATTGTAACCAAGATGTCTTCTACTTTAATGGTCTAATCCCTAATCCATGATGCTTTCTTCTTATCTCTCCATGTTTTGCCAAGCATTATTCTCTTCATTCAAAAGAATCTAGGTTTCAGATCCATATGGTAGTACTGGTAAACTCCACTGATGATATAGTTTTCTCTATTGTGATAGGAAATTACTTTCATTGAAATGCTTCGAGTTTTGAAAAACTGAATGAATGCTGTGAAGTAAGTAAGTAGCCATGAGAGGACTGTGGCCCAGAATTTAACCCCGGACAGTAAACTCAGTGTACCGATGCATTACCAATCACACCATAAGGATCACCAAAGGCCAAGTACAGTTTGGTCGACATTGACTGTCTCGTCACTATACAGATTCAGTGTTCAACAACAGAATTGGTCTACACATCCCACAACAAAATTGATCCATCCCCTTCCCCACGCCTGTTCCAATCATCTTATCACAACAGATGCAATGGAATCTCCAATCGAGAATGAATTTATGTCTATGTCAATTTTACTCCACATGTATCTCCTCTGTATTGTTTCAAAAGGATATGTATACCAATTTTTCCATGTGCCTGAACAGCAAAGATACATCAGTTTTCAGCATAAGACAAGGAGCAACACACAGCTTACAGTTCACATGAGTTTTATTGATGGGCAAAGTACAATGACATATTGATTAATATAATCGTAACGATACATGTGCAACATGCTAACATCAGAGGGGGAGCTGCCCGGCCCCAGGAGAGACACCTGTCACTCAACATGGTTGGATTTTTAAAAAATGGCCTCCACTTAGTGCTTACCTTCTTGCCCTCAACCAGGCTCAGGAGTAACACTGGGAATATAAAAAAGTAAAAATCCCTCTCCATCCTACAAAAGATCAAGACCCAGTGGCTGTACATGAAGTAAGATGGCCGTGGTCCCTCCTAAAACAGAGAAGTGGAGTCCATAATCTGCTCCAAAATAGAGCCAGAGCGTTTTACAGGACATGAGAACAGTCCAATAATATTCAGCCGTGGCGGGGCACTGTGGGGCACGGACAGCCCCGCTCAGTTCTCATTGTGAGAGCCTAACCTTCCCCACCAGAGCTCCAGCCTGACGGATCTTCATCCACTGCTGTCCCATTGTGGGACAACATAATACAACCCACCAGGAAAATACCTTGTGAGAACCATAATTTTTTAACTTTAACTTTCTTTGGTCACTGTGGGAAAGAAAAAAATATTTATTTATGCTAAATACAAAAGCTGTCTACAGCACTAAGGAGGTGAGAATGTAGAGGATGTTTGAGCTGCACCACAGCACATTGTGGTTTTCTCTTGGTTCAAGTAAGGGCAAGTATTTGATTTGGGATGCAATAGAAGTAGATCCTATAATGAGGCAATTAAGCCAAACAAGATCTAAATAATAAAAGTGAGCACAGATGTAATAAAATGCTGTTACAGTTTCATATAAACAATGCAACTTTTATCAACTGAAACTACCTAGTATATAATAAACTCTTCATCCTAAACTAAAAATGAATTACCTCCTTACCCCAACACTCTAATTGCCTGTAATTGTGTTACACATCTCTAATCCCACTTTCTCAATGAAGAATAATCAAATGTTCTTAGTGACACCACAGTTTACAATTGGAAAGTGGCTTCTCACATGGTGTTTCACCTTACAGAATAGTGGTAAGAGTGGAATTTACATTGTCATTGTACTCATATGAAAGGTATGGCAAATTAAAACTGTTTGCCAGACTGACTCATTATAACGAGTCTAATTCACAGGTGACAGAAGCCTGAGTCTTGGAATAGCACTCCCAGACTGTGGTGGCACAGAGAGTGACTTAGATACTGAGCTGAGCCACCAGTGGGTCCAGGTGTTGTCAGGCTGCATCTCTGGTTCTCAAAAGCACCATGACAAGATGAATGTTCCACACTCCAGCATCAGGAACACTCTATGAAGACTTCCAGTGCATACACATTAAACTATACACTTGAAACAACCTGCTTACCAAACCAGATCAAAAAGTGTTCAACTTAGGAGTGTAAAATTACCATTTCTTCAAAATAATAATGAAATTTTCTTGTTTTCATGTAAGCAACAAGCAGTGGATGAAGGAGTTTGTTCACGAGATGGGAGCTGTTCATCTTGTCATTGTAATTTGCCTAAAACTATGTGTCAATAATACCTATAAACAGAAGCATCCTCAAGATTGGATTTTGAATAATAATGAAAATAAAATCCCACTGAATGATGCTCTTCTTTAAAGGATATTACTAACAAAAGCCGAGGACAAGGCCTGGTATTCATTAAAACTTGGCCAGAAGAACAAGATCTAAAGAGCAGCACAAACCTTGGCCAAGACAACAAACACCAAAAAAGATGCCTGGATGTAACATGGCTTCCTATAGATGCCAAGACAGAAAACACACCAAGAAATCACAAATGTAGCTACAGTGGAGCAAGGGTTAAGGTGTGCACTTGTAGGCACACCCATATATTTGAGAACTTAAGAAGCAAATCTGAGAGAGTTGAAAACCCAGCATGGTGGTGATTTAAAGTTCTAGTAAGAAAGAATGTGAAGTCAGTAGTACGAAGCCTCTGTTCTTCCCATTCTCCTTGTAGATGAGTGCAGAGCTGACCAGACCACACAGGATTGCTGGGATAAAGTATTTCCACTTACAAACAACACTTGACAAGAAACATGACAACACAGCAGCTCTCTGCAGGCTCTGCTAACAAAGGACTTCCATACTCCACTACTTGAATAATTTGTTATGCACTTCTAACGACATGTACATTACTTATTTTAGAAAAGAATGATATAATTCTACACCAACCCATAGAAAGGATTTCATAATAGAATTTGCAGTTTGCAGAAAAAAAAAACTTCCCATGGGAAGTAGATAATTGATACATACACAGTAAATAATTATTCTAATACTCAATAAAAGCTATAAACTTTTTATCAATTTGGCAATTCCTAATATAGGCTCAATACCATGAACAGAGCAAGATGAGTGTTGCAATATACTAAAAGGTGTTATACCTGCAATCATAACTTTCCTTATAATTCATTTTATGAGGTTAGCATTGCAGGTTGGTTGAGGAATCCTTGACAGATGGAGTGTCAGCAGGAGTCAAGCTGCTCCTGTGTCCCACAACAAGCTTGCTCCTCAACATCTAGTGACTCACACATCATCTTGCTCAACGCTCATGTACATAATTTGGACTCATCTCTCCAGGTAACGTAGTTCCCAGGGATTCAATGTCCTCAGCAATGGCATTTTGGGCTTCTCCCCCTTAAGTGGCTGCCAAGGTGTGTTGGGGCAGCCTACACTTAAATTTCTTTCTACTAGGCTAATTGTCAAGTAAAACAAGATTCCTAGATAGGATTTACATAATCTAAAAACATCAAGTAACACCCTCACGAAGATTTAAAATTATCATTCTTTCGATTATTGTTTGGTACACTAAGATATTCAGCTTCAATTCTTAGCAAACCAAGAATACATTGAGCTGGTTTAGCATATCAATCCCTAAATTGAATGAGAAATGTTAAGTAATATATAACAAAGAAATCTCCTCAATCTGCTATTTTTAGAAGAATCTGTTTTTCCCATAGTCCCTCTCGGCTTGCCCTCCACCCATGACAGCAGCACCTTGTTGGGGAGAAGCTCAGCAGCAAACTACCAGTGTCGCCAAGACCACACTCGCAAAAAGTGTGTCTGGCTACAATGGTGCCCCAATAACTTTTCTCTCTATTGTACAATAATATACAAACTATTCCAATATGAAACACACACAAGGCATTTATCATGGTAAACATTAATTCACAGATGATGGACAATTACTTCCAAAGAGGCAGTGATTACTTTATCTCTAAAATGTGTATCTAACTGATGACATTATTACAATCATTAGCCAAATCACTGATGAGGGAGACAGAGCAACACAACTTAAAGCAGCACATCCCAACAATATAAATCAATATAATTCCCTGTCAACTGAAGCACAAAAGGTCCAGCCATCTTTGTGTTTCAAGTTCAGGTGCTGACCACTCTTCTTTCCCTCTATAACATCAGCTATAACTTGCCTTGCTCTGTTCCATTGCATACAATAAATTACATTCTTTGTATAGTGACTCAAAAAATGTATCAGCAGTATCCAGTATGTCTTCAGCTACTGAAGAAAAACTGTAAAAATGCAGACCCTAGATCCTCCTGCATAACAATCTGCTTGGGTACTGAAGGGAGGTACAACAGTTATGAAGTGTGACCCTCGACAACCCTTGCCTTACTTTGGGAATTACATGTTACAACTGTACAGTCTGTTGGTAATACAGGAAATCTTACAGGGCCAAGGTAGGGGAAATTAATTTAGAATCGGCACTGAAAATAAATGTCTTAAGTCTTCAACAGGTCGAATATTTGTGTCGTGTTTTAGGTTAAATTTGTACAACTTGTGCTGTGTGGGTAAACTTTGATAAATTTAACGTATGGCAAGGCAATACCCCAATGCAGGATTAAGCAACACATTTTCATAACAAACGAACACTGAGTGAATATTATAGATGTGGTTGGATAATTTAACATCTATTAACACCATCATTAGTATCCTTGATCATGGTGTTAATTAATATGTTAAATGTAGTAGAACCAGTAAAGCCAGAAATTAGTTAAGGGCAGTGACCAATCATATCTTTTTAAATTAGGAGTTATGCAGTAGTTGGATACTGGCAGAGGCTGTAAGAAGTCCATCTGTTGTTTTTTACATATACAATAAATATGTATAACTTGAGTAAATATAAATTGAAAGTGAAAAAATTAATGGTGATAAGGAGTATAAATTTAGGTACCCTTCACTGCATAAATTATATATTAAATTGTCACATAACCTCACCTTAACATGGCACTAGTGTGTTCTCTTAACAAATCAGGTCTTGATCGAATACCCACAATCACAAACCACATATGCACTCACAGAATACGTACATGTAAGACCAGTCCACGTAAGACAAGTAAGATACAAGTGTGACGTGATCAAAAGTATGAATCTGGACACAGCATAGCATTAATTTTACTGCCAAGATTCATTTTACTTCCTGATACAAGACAATAGATGTTACTTTTTCATCCATGACACATTTGTAATTTTACACAACATATTACAGCACTGAATTGACATATAAAAATTCTTGATGTGTATTATGATCAAAATCTGCACCAAAATGATTCAATGGGCAAAAAAAAAAAAAGAACAACACAAACCAGAGTCTTTTGTAAAAATGGTTTGTCTTATGAGGGAAAAATGGATGCAATGGTCACTACAAAAAGATGGGTTTTCTCCTTGCCAAGTGGATTAAAATGGATTACTAACACTAGGGAAAGGGAGAATGTAAGCCTGTCCATCATTATGCCAACCTAACGGGCAGACCACTTGTCCATCTACACAGAGGATCAACTCCATCTGTACCAGTGGGAGACAATAAATACAAAAATATAAAAATTTTACAAACTTGTACACTAGACAATTTGGGCATTTACACAGAACCTTAATAATAAAAAGCTTTTATCTATTTGCAGTGTGAAATTTGTACAATCATTAATCTTCTGCTCACTACTCAGTATTGGCATTATTACAAGTTACTCTGTCAGAGAATGGGGTTGTGAATACTACTTAGAAAGAAGTAAGACAAAGCAGTTCAGTAGAGTGACAAGGCAACAGTGTTCTGCTGAAAAACGGGGATGCATGTTTCTGTTGTACATTGTTCCCCCTAACGCTAATACTCTGTCATTCCCTTCAACCCACAGCTCAGTATTAAACAGTAATGTTAGTTAGGTCATCAAATTGAATGGATAACAGGAAATATTTAAAATCAATGGTCGTTTTTATGTTAAGTGTAAAAATTGAGAGGTTTCAGTTCTCTTTCATACCTCAAAATACCATTAGATAGCATTTATAAAAATGTGAAAAATATATATCAAGCAAAGAAGACCTCTCAGTGAATCATTATATTGATGTGTGAACAAATATTTACAGATTTCAAGTTGATAATGAGCTGCGGGATGTGGAGAAGGAAACAAAATGCCCCGAACCCTCATGAATTGCACAAATTAAATACTCTAGTGTGGGGGAATGAACCCTAAACAATTAATGTAGAGGGTTCAGTGTACATTGAAGTATCATGTTAGACTCCTTCAGACAGACTACAGATATCAAGATGAAGCAAACACAGAACTCAAGATGCAAAGGAAATATAAATAGTCCATACTATAAGTATGTGTATCCACTATCCACACACCTAAAGGTTATCTCATAAAAAACATCAAGAGACTGAATAAAAAAAATCAATGGTATTTTTAAATATTTAAATACAAATATAAATTTATGCAAATACTGCTATTATAATCTTGAACACTATCAAGCATGTATGTAGTGTTGTCAACCTTGGTGGAAGGTTAGATATCAATGCTTCCAGAACTAAAGCAACTCATCAAAAGTTTGCACTCGACTTGTATTTCCAATCTTGACAATGACGGCAATAAACATACCTGTTGAGAATGCAGTGGTGCACTCTCACCTAAGGATACGTTGTGTGGTGTCATGTTAGCCAGCACACACACTCATGATGTGCGCCAAGAAGAGTGTTAGTGAAGGTGTGCTTGTGCCTTTGTAACCACTGAACTTTCACAACATATGGATGACAATGATACACTGCCTATGACCTGAGCCAGTTGGTCTGAAAGTTAACACTGAGTTCATTAACGCATACCAACACACAACCAATCAAACTACTGTTCAACGACGTAACATTCAATGACTTCCTGCTAAAGAGTACAAGTATATACTCTTAGCATTATTTAAAAAAATGTATTAGCTAACCCATATTTTCTCAGATTGCTGATGTGGTGTGATGAGAACAGTGTGTCTAAAGGCATAGGGTTGGAGATTTATACAGACCACTGCCTCATAATCACTAACTCTCAGTACTATAATACTCCTTGTACATTTGTCAGACAGGCCTCACCTTTATACAATATGTATATATAAAAAGGCTCTTCCTGCATGCAAAGAGGGCTTTAAGGATATCAAACTGGTGAAAAGAGACTGAAAATAGAGCACCTACCAGAACATAGGTGATACACAAAGTTAGAAAAGCACCTGATGTCTGGCACCATATAATGTCAAACAGTTTTCCTTAGAGTTGTAACAAAAGATAAAGAGCACAAATTCATGTGACCATGTGCTTCCATAACAAGTGACAAACAGTTTAGTGTAAACTGCAAGTAATAAAAAATTTCAATCACTTCTCTTCAATGTCATTCCCTTGAGTTAAGGTGGATGATGGCAAAAAAAAAAAAATACTACACAACTCATTAACTTCAGTTCTTATCCACAAGAAAATATTCAACTTGCATAAATCTTGACTAAAAAATTCTTTGCCCTTCCCCTTTCACCTTTGATTATCAGGTCCTATCAGAGCACCTGTTCACCTGTAGGACCACTCACCTGGGCAACACAGCGGAGGACATCGCCTCACTCAGATCACAGCTTGCAGGGAACTCAATGGGGGGGGTGGGGGGGGTGAAGTGGGGAGGTGGAAGCGCCTCACCCATTCTAGTAGCAGCCAATGGGAGGCACTGCATCTCCCCTCTTCACTTGTCACTCCTTCTCATCTTCAAAATCAAATTTCCAGTTCTTCTCAAAATCCCCGAGGTCCTTCTCCGAGGTGTCCTGCAACAATTGGGTCACATCAGGAAACAACTTTAACACCACATATTGAAACACACACAAAGCTAACACAAGCCACCAGATAGACAACACAGAAATAGTCAAAAGTGTGAAGTACATTAGAGGCTGAGTGGTGTAATGGTTAGCTCGCTCACCCCACAACCAAGAGGTCCTGGGTTTGAATCCCGGGTCAGATGAAGACTTAATGAGTTTGTCTTCTTAAATGCTTGAACCCATCTTAACTCACCTACCAGTTAATAGATAAGGGAGTAAGCCAGTCATTGGGTACAGGAGTTAGCAAAGGGTTCATGGCCTTGCAATCCAGACAGGAGCAGAGGGCTGGGACTCCTATCTTACTGTGTGTGTGTGTGTGTGTGTGTGTGTGTGTGTGTGTGTGTGTGTGTGTGTGTGTGTGTGTGTGTGTGTGTGTGTGAAGTGTGTGTGTGTATGTGTGTATGTGTTGGATGCTTCCTCTAACTATGCCACACCTTGAGGGGTAAATAAAGAATGTGTGGGGAGGATGAGGAGCGACTACAGGAATCATACCTACCGCCGTGATTCCTGTAGTTCATTAAAGGTGACAAGAGGGCTGGAGCGAAGGGTCTGGGAAGCCCCTCCTCTGTATCCTCAATTATGAAAACACAAGGCACAGAAGGGGAAGGGAGAGTAATGCCTTTGAGAGTCTGATGATGATGATGATGGCAACAAAACAATGTGATCAAGAACAGGTAAGTATTAATAGGAGTCTGGCATGAGCACCCACCTGTGATGCTGCCTTGCCTTCCATCTCCTTGCGTTTCACCTCAATCCTGTTCATTACAAGGCTCAGCTCCTCCTTCAGATGCACCTCCTGAAGCTCGGCCTGTACAACAAAAAGAATATAATAAACTTTCGGAAATGATGCAAACAAGTGATTATCCTAAAATGTGACCTCATATACTTGACCTACAGGTGACCTTCTACATAACGGTCACCTGTCAGGATTGAAGCTAATTGTATACTTAATTTTGTTTGGATATTACATTGCCGCTGTATAATTAGACTTACAACACTTGCAAGTCTAACCCGTGAACATAAAAACAAACCCAAATTATTTATATTCTTACAATGCACTTTTTCAATTTACCTTCCAAAAAGCAATCTAGAGAGAATGAAACATCTCATATATCAAAAACAATAAATAACTTGGCTCTCTATCATAGGATCTTTCTTTTTGATCCTCCTCCTCCTCCTCCTCCTCTGTACTCAGCTCCTCTATGTCTTAACCTCACCATTCTTTTCTCATCCAGTACAATGGCATCCATCCCTTCCCTGGTGGCTGCAAACTGCTGTCTCAAACACTCCTGCTGTGCCGGGTCTGCTGAAACCGCCCTGATTCCTGATGACTCTAACTGTGTGATGATGGGGTCAACAATGCCATGACCCATAGTGTTCATGTGTTCAAGGGAGGCCGGGATGCAGGTCATCACCCCCACCGTGTACCCGCCCGGCTGATACAGCATCTACGGAACACAAACAAAGGGGATCAGGAAGTGTTAAAGATCAATAATGGGTATAGCAAGTTAACACATGAATATACTATCTATCTATCTATATACTTCCATGTGCTACAACAACACTTTGTATCCTGAATCCTAAGACTGAGTGGGGCAAGGGAATGATGATAATTAGTGTGAAGCATTAAGACAGAAGGAAGTAGTAACCACCATGCAGCAGTAAGTCACCTGGGGCATGGGGGAGATGGTAGGCACGGGACGCCTCACCGTGGGAGTAGTGGTGGTCTCCGTGGCACTGCTAACGGAGGACTGGATGGGGTTGCCCGGCTGGATGACAGTGCGGGACATGCGGGAGATTGGTCCAAACCGGCTCACTAAGGGAGGATCAAATGGGATGAAGTCGTCCTTGCCTTTCCCTTCTTCCTTACGAGCAGCAAAGGTCCGGTAGCCGGCAGCAGGCTCGTAGGGCTTCTCAAGACCCTTGGGTGCTATGTAGAAATCTGCCCCCGAGGTCCAGATGCTGTAGGTTGAGGTGAATTCCTGAGGCTTGCTTGGCTCCTCCCCATTGGCAATCTGTGTGGCTACTTGGTGTGTGGCCTCCTTGCCCACGATGGTCTCCAGCTGGTTCATGATGGCCTCCTTCCTCTCTTTTAATTCCTCCATGGACTTGGAGGCCATGATGGAGGCCGGGGCCAGGGTGGTGGTGGCCGGGGAGGTGGTGACACAGAAGGCGGCACAGCTGGTGTCTGGCCAGCATGACACTAGTGGGTGGAGGCCAGAGTTGGTGGGTTTGGTGTTGGCAATGGGGATGCAGAACTCATTAGTGTGTCCGGTCACATTGTACACTGGAGCAGTGTTGAGCAGCATGGTTGGGGGGTTGCCACCATACAAGTCTGGCACAATGGCTGCTGCCTGCCCAGGAAACACTGCTGTAGCTGGGGCTGATGCCATGGGCTGCTGGGGAGGGGCGGGCTGGGCAAACACTGGAGGCTGACAGTGAAAGGAACTGTAGGTGTACTCAGCCACAGGGGCAGGGTGGAAGGGAGCTGTGGCAAGGGCAGGCTGGATGATGGTAGGGGTGGGGGTGGGGGCAGGCAGTATGGGCAAAGACTGGGTATGGGTTGGCAGGTGTACAAACTTGTGGGCTTCATAGGAGAGTGGAGCAGCTGGGGGTGGCAGGTCTCCAACAGGCAGCAGTTCATCCACAGTGGTGACCTTAGGCACAGGGCCAGCAGGTGGATGCTCCCCATTCTTGGCTTCCACACCCGTTGCAGGGTGAGGGGTCAGTGGTGCTGGGGGAGCTGTGAGGTGCTGTGATGGGGTCTTGAGAGGGGGGGCTGTGAGGGGAGGAGCCAAACCTTTGCCATGTTTGCGACTGCGATTCCTGTACTTCTCCAGCTCCTCCTCTGAGTGTGCAAAGGTGCAGTTGTTGCCGCGGGGACAACCACCGCGCTGGGTCAGGTCCCGACACATGCTGGTCTTGTACTTGGCATTGTGGGGGTGGTGGGCGTCGGGTAGTTTGCGGTTGCCGTGGTGTTGGATGAAGTGCACAAGGCCGGTGACCACTGCCCGCACCGCCTCCATGGCTGCTGCACATGGCTTCCACCCTGGCGGGGGGGCATCAGGGGCAGGGTCCAGGGAGGCCAACAACTCTAACTGAGGCCGCAGGGATGACAGCTGACCAGGATCACCAGTGCGTTGCAAGGCAATCACCAGTTCCTGTAACACATATTAATCAAGGCACTGCAATGCATACACATGCATGCACACACACACACACACACAGGTTGATGTGCATCTAGTAAGTATCAACTAATTGATCAATCTCATAAATGGCTTTGAAACAGTTTGCAAACATTCACTTTTCCATCTTGTATCAACCTTATCAATTGAAAGACAGACGTTCAATGAGTAACACTTCCTACACTGTAGCAAGGTAATACTAGCAGGATGTTATTACAGTGTTGCACATGAGAACAATAGTGTGACATCACCACCTCACCTGCACTGACTGCCCAAATGACTGTGGTGTTTGCAGCTTGTCAATGATGGATTGCATGTGTGACTTGTGTGCAGTGTCTCCATACAGCAGTGAGGACCACTGGTCAGGGGCAATCCTGAGTCCAGCTTCAGTGGCTATCTGGACTATCTGGGCGTCATGTTCTCGCCGCAGTGCCTCATATGTACGAAACTCCTCCTTCAGCTGCATCAGGGATGAGTCGCCTTCCCTCTTGGACACCTGTCAGACACAAACACTCATAAACTAACACTTACTCTCCAAACACCCTATAAACAGCCCACAAACACCCCACAAGGCCTTCCTATCAACCCTATCATAGGCTTTGTCAAGGTCCATCAAAGCAGGATACAGCTGAACAATCTCTCCCATCTACACCTTCATATTGTACCTTGAAGCAGGAGGCTCTGTACAGCAGCTGCACCACGTGTCCGATGCTGGTCTTGGAGGCTTGGGGGAAGTGTGGCTCCAGCCGCTGCACCACAAACATCACCAGCACCTTCCTGGAGAGTGCTGACCCATCCTCCAAGGCCAGCAGCACCAACTTCAGCACTTCCTCCTGCATGGCTGTGTGATGAAGAAAAGGTAAGTAATTGGAGCAAAAAGAAAGTATACGCTTCGTACATTATATTTCAACTATCTCTTTTAAATTGGAAGGAGGGAAGGTTGAAATATTTAGAGGAAAGAGAGGAGCCTGCCTTTCAAAATCAATCCAAAACTGAACCGTGTATTCTATAAATTCCCTGACCACACACCACACACACACCACACTCCCACCACACACTCACCTGGGCCAAGGAACTGACACCCTCTGGCCCGCACTGCTGCCCATAGGTTGGCTGACAGCTGCTGGTGGTTCTGGTGCTGCAGGATGAGCTCAGTGACGGTCCTCTCGCCCAGGGAACGTGCTGCCCTTACTGCCCTGGCACGCCCCTCATCCTCCACCAGCTGGCAGTTTATAAGAGTGACCAACTTCCTCTGCATGGGCCGGGACAGGAGTGAGGTGGAGCCGTTGGTGCCCGAGCCTGTGTGGACAGAGGTGATGTTTAGGTTACTTTTATTCATTTATTTTTATGTCATCATCAGTGTTATTTTACTAAGCCTGTTACCTGCACACACTACATATGGTGCATGAAGGAAACTATAAGTGTTAATTCAGTACTTGAACAGCACCCTAGACAGTTTGTGAATGATATAATAATCTATTCATATTTCAAGGTTCAGGGTAACATTACACAAGCTGATAGACTTGACATAACCATCAAAACATAGCCACCCGGGCATCTATAAGTTCAATTAAAAAAAACTATGAGAATCTGGATCACAAAATGAAATATATATAATTGTTCTGCAAATGATGAGTAAATACATGACAAACTTATTATTAAGATTGAATAATAGCATGTGATGAGATGCCACGAGTGCCATGAAGTCCTACCGGAGAAGGGCTTGAGGAACAGTGCCAACTCCTTGATGCACTTGACTGCCATGAGGTAGTTGGTGGTGTGGGATGGAGGCACTGGTGGAGGAGGGGGCAGCTCCCCCTCCTCCACTGTGCTTCCAGCCCCCACCAGGGACAGCAGCGCGCCATTGACTGGAAGTTGATCCAGTTCCAGTCGCATTACAGTCTGGAATGGAACGGAATGTATAAGAATGTAGAGTGTACTGGTACATTAGAATTGACAAACTTTCATTCATCTTCACTTAGAAAAGTTAAGCTACACACACACACACACACAGACACACACACACACACACACACACACACACACACACAGACACACACACACACACACACACACACTTAAACAGACAAACACAGTAATGGAAAATGTAAACACTCATGAACAAAATTTTAATGAGAGGAAGTTGCTATTCTCTCTCTCTCTCTCTCTCTCTCTCTCTCTCTCTCTCTCTCTCTCTCTCTCTCTCTCTCTCTCTCTCTCTCTCCACCCCCACCTGGTCATAGGGGCACTGGTTGCGCTGCAGTTTGGCCAGACAGGCGCGGCACACAGTGTGGCCGCACCCGAGGCTGATGGGGCCGCGCT
This sequence comes from Cancer borealis, assembly GCA_036785275.1. Taxonomy (NCBI): domain Eukaryota; kingdom Metazoa; phylum Arthropoda; class Malacostraca; order Decapoda; family Cancridae; genus Cancer; species Cancer borealis. The sequence continues at coordinate 36,808 of JAXIVD010002337.1, read as the reverse complement.
GTCCACTGTCAAACTCATGGCAGCAGATGGGACACGACAAGAATTCGGTCCACTGGGGGGCCTGGATGGGCATGTTCCCAGGCTCATGCTACAACCTCCTGTACAACGATATGGGAAGGTGAGGTGAAGGGTTGTGTGGTGTGGTGTTACATAGTGTGGTGCAAGGCAAGGCAAGGCTATGTATGTGTTGTATGTATCTACATCTTGGCACTTTCACCTTGTTAACAATTAATACTTTGGTAATACATTATATAATAGGTACTTCCATGAAAACAATATGATATCCACTGACTTCATAGTGCCATAGTCATACATTACTGCTCAACTGCAACCATAAATTATAAATGTCATATTTTAATAAGATTACAAATAGTAACAAAAAAAAAAGGCACTTATGGGCAAAGCTAACTGAAAGCCATTTCTTTTTTTTTATTTAAGGAAAGAGTAAAGTAATTAAGGAAACTCTACAAACTGCAACTTAATTCAAGTAATTATCTTTAATGGTTCAATAGTATTTTGAAAAATATATTGTGCATTTTCATGAACTGTGACACATCTTTTATTCACTTTTAAGCAATTTAATTTTGAACACAGTAATGTTCTCTGCTGGAATCACCTCCACAACCCTAATTCATTCTAAGTAGCAACACTTATACTTGGAGAAACGCCTTTATTAATTTTGGTCCAGTATCAAAATTTCCTTATTCTCTATCTACACTTTTTCTACCATCCTCCCCACTCTACGTCTGTTATTGAACTAAATTAATATTATAAAGAATAGAATTAATATTATAGATCAATCACCTAATAGAACACACACCCAGCCAAAGCACAACCCAATACTTCCACTTTCCCCGCCACTCTTAACGATGTAAGGCGTGCATATACAACCTTAACGTATTATGAAGCAAGATATGGGCTTTATAGATAAGGCAAATTAAGTTTAAATAACATTAGGTTAGGTTAAGTTAGGTTTGATAGAAGTTCAGATTGTCACGTTAGGATATGTTAAATTCAAGTTATAAAAATTGATGAGGTACTATTTTATCATCAATTCACGAACCTTTTAGTTATTTGTATTAAATTCACATTGTTATCGTGTAAAGAATACAGGCACTTGTAGGGGGGCGGGGGCGGTGCTCCCTACATCCTATGACCTTATTAATACAAGGCATCAACAAACGTACAAACACACACACATCAGACATGATTTCAACCTCTCTAGAAACCTAAAAATCCTTTAAACACTATAATAACACACACTGAACACTGCTAACCATTAAATAACATAGTTGTAGCTTCGTAACTGGTTGGGTCATGTCAGAGGTCATATCACATCCTTCCTATCTCCTTCCAGCCATGCAAATGCTGCCTATTAATGTACAGGGTTGTTTATCTATGTCATGTCATGCTGTGAAGGGGATAATTATATACTCACTGGGATTGTAGCGAATATATGTTTGGGAAATGTCACAACTCCATCCCTGAAGCCATATTGAGCCTGACACTGAGCATTGAAAACGGAGATTATATTGTGTTGTTTTTCGTAATGCAATATGATTAATGAAAGATTATTCAATTACTTTTATCAGTATATGTCTGTTTGTTATGTGAGATATTTGTTTGTTGTGTAGGAGGATATTTACAGCATTTTGTTTCCACTATTATTCAATGTTTCTCGATAGATAGGTAAGGATGTTGCCTATATCAAAAACATAGATATATGATATACTAGCCTTCTCTGTCAAAAATTTAAAAGTTCTTTAATTGAATTCCATATTTATCATAATCGTTTTGCATTAATAACTAGATTAATATGAATATTTTATCATCAAACAGAGTACAGTGAGCATTAACATGTTAATTTTCTTATTGTGACATATGTCGTTAAGTGTTCCTTCTATTCTTATTATTGTTCTTTTTTCTACAATTTAAGATTATTATTCTCTTGAGCATTTCATTTAAACCTTTCTCATGTATATGCATCATATTCTTGTCATCAGTTTTCACGGAATCAAAATTATATTCTTCATGACACACAGCAACATTTCTATGGCATAAATTATAAACAAACAACATAGTACATACTTTTACAATTAACAAATAAGATATAAGGTGTAATAATAAGTGTTCCCTGGAGGTACAAAGGTGAAAAGAACCATCGCCTTACTCCTTCACCCCGCCGCCTGCACATCGTCAACATGGGCTTCGACACTATCTGGAACTCACACCCAAAGAAATACGGCCCAGGCTCCCGTAGGTGGTAAGTATGGCGGAAAACTTAATGAAGATATCTGTGAAACATTGAACTGTGTAATATATGGCGTAGGAGTTGTGTTAATGGTGTAAAAAGGGTGGGAAGCTAAGCACTCCTCGTCCCTCCCTCTTCCTTCTCCACGTGTGTGTGTGTGTCCGTAATATTTAAGTGGCTTCGTGTTGTTTCTCTCGTGGTATTTGTTCTTATTTGATAACTAATGGTAGTGAGGAAAGATTTAGATGACTTTTTTTTCATAATTCAATTGGAGTAGTTGTGCCTCTTCGCTCAGTTATTTGCTAAAGGTAATATTACAGGAAGGAGTGTTTGAGGTAGAAGGCAGCTCATATAATACAGTGAGATGGGTGTAATGCTGGAATAATACCCTGGGATAATGTACCTAAAGTGTATTAATAGTACACACACACACCGTTGTGATACCAAGGTCATGTTTGTTTAGAACGATACTTTGTTTTCGAACCTAACGCTATTTCGCCTGAATTGCACGACGCCTTGTATTTAATTTTTCGTGTATTTAATAAAAAATCAAAATAAAGGAAGCAAAAACGTAAGAAAGAAGTATTTTAAGCAATGTACTATATACTTGTAAACATCAATATTGTTACTTACTTTTGTTACTTTTGTATAATTTCATCCTATCATGGACGCAGCTGAGGTGGGCCTCCGCTGTGGCCAGGCAGTTCAGCCTTGCTGTCAATCCTCCATGTAATGAGTGAGTTGCCGGTTGAACTGGGGTATCCTGGTATTGGGGGCTCGTCTGGTATTGTGGACAACCATCTGTCCAGCCTGTGCTTGAAGAGGTCAGGTGTGACCCCTGTCAGGTTCCTGATGGTGTCCGGCACAGCATTGAAGAGATAAGCCCCATTGTGTGAGAAGCAGTTATGCATGCAAGTCTTTATTTTCTGAGACGTTGCTTCTGCCCTCTTCACATAGCATAACCGCCCTCTTCTTGGGTGTGGGTTAATTTCTATGCCCAAATTCGGTACAAGGCCCTCCAGGATCTTCCACACATAAATCATTAGGTAGCGCTCTCTTCTTCTTTGCAAGGAGTAGAGTCTAAGTTCCTTGAGTCGCTCCCAGTAGTTGAGGTGGTGGACGTTTTGAATCTTGTTTGTGAAAGATCTCTGCAGGGCCTCTATTCTCATGATGTCTCCTACTATGTGAGGAGACCAGAGCTGGCAGCAATATTCCACTCGGGGCAGCACCAGGGACTTCCAAAGGGACAGCATACATGTACTGTCTCTTGTCTTAAAGGTTCTCAGGATCCATCTGGCCAGCTTCCTTCCTGTATTCATGATGTTGGTGATGTGGTTTGTGAAAGTGGCATCGTCACTCATGAGGACTCCCAAGTCTCACACTGAACTGGTTGGCAGAATGCTTTGCTGGTTTGCCTTGTAGTTGGTGTTGAACTTGATATGCTGCTGCGTCCCATACCTGATCAACTCAAATTTCTCCTCGTTTAGCTTCAAATTGTTTTGCCTTGACCAGTCCAGTACTGAGTCTAACTCCTCTTGAAGTAGTGCCATATCTTCCTCTGTGTCAACCTGGCGATGGATCCTGGTGTCGTCAGTGAAGGAGGTTGCAGTGGAGTGCCGCAGTCCCTTGTCAATATCTGCCACCATTGTAATGTACAATAATAGACCCAACACTGAACCCTGCGGCACTCCACTCTTCACTTCGCTGGGTTCTGAGAGATGGCCTGTGACATAAACCATCTGCTTTCTCCCCATCAGGAAGCTGCGCAACCATTTGCCGACGTTTCCGACGACACCTAGATTGTTTTCAAAGATTTGTTGAACATTCTCAACGCATATGATAAAAATTAAACATTTCAGAAATGATATGAGACCGAACCATTTTGACGTTATATCAGTATTACAATTATAATCAGTGTATAGTTATGGTAGGTGTTAGGGGCACAGGAACTGCCTTGTGTAGGTCAACTGGCCTTTTGCAGCCTCTTCATTTTCTTATGTACTTATTGTTATTTCGTTGTTCAGCCGGGCTTGCTCTAACCGTCACGGCCTCATCAGGAAGTACGGCCTCATGATCTGCCGCCAATGCTTCAGGGAGTATGCGGCTGACATTGGATTCAAGAAGGTATGTGTTGGTGTGTGTGTGTGTGTGTGTGTCTATGTAAGTTAATGTAACCAACTACCTAATTAGACTAGTAGGGTGAATATTTGATGTCCGAAGTCATTAAATTGGCGGTTTTGTTGGTTTTGCTCTCACTTTGTAAAAATGATTATTAGTATATAGTTTGTACACATCAATTAGAAGCTCAAGTCAAAATGTGTAACTGTGTTAATTATTGTTTAATTATACAGTTATTATACATCTATGACTGCCACTATTTGTTAATGTAACTTGTGTACAGTTGAGGTTTAGCAATTTTTCTGTTTTTTGTGTGAATAAATTTTGAATGTACATGACAACTTTGCATTTTGTTACGTGCCACAATTGTATAGGATGAAGGTCAGCTATATGGGAATAAATTATAATTAAATTAATCTTTTCTTTGCAGCTGGATTAAGGATGGCGAGGGCACCTTATGGGATGAGGGACCAACCAGCACCACCATGAGCCTCACCCATGTCCCTGAATATCTCAAAAAGGAATAAATCTATGACTTGAACGCATTGTTTGACCTTCCTTCCCTGCATCCTCCTTTCACTCTGGGACTAATCATCTAGGAATGTCAGGAAGAAAACAGAAAACGTAGAATGATAAAAGAACATCTAAATATGTATCAAAGGTTAAAAGTTTAATGGGTGACATAGAAAAAAATGTTTGGATGCCTAAGATGACATTTTCCACTAAGTTTTATTCAGTTGTTGGCTGGCAAATATCAAGATCATTGATAGAATTGGTATATTATGTAATGAATACGTAACCAGAAATGTAAGGTAATGATATGTAACATGAGAGGCAAACCAATTGAAAGTATAGACGTGTTACAGAGATAAACTACAGTAACAAAGAATGATTCAGACAGAAATATATATAAAAGAGCATGAACACTAAGGAGCAAAGCAAATATATCCCATCATAACAGTTGTAACAAAATATAAATAGGACAAAACATTGGGAGTATGGCACTACCCTTCATTTTGTTTCGTGCAAATGGGATCTGCCTTAGAAAGATAGATAATGAAGATTTTGAAAGGATAGAAGATTCAATCAAGATCATTATCATTGAAGCAAACAGGTCATCAAAGGTGGGGTTGGAACATCACTCGAAGTCAATATTAATGAAGAAAACTATGGTGTATGCAAAACAAGGGTTATATACTGACTTTGTATTTAATCCCTTTGTATTTGCCTTCCATAATGATATGCAATGCCAGCTGTGCCATTAACTTTATGTGTGATACCGTCTAAGGTGTAATGCTTTATATTTAGTGCTTAGTTGCTTGGTGTGTTAAATCATCCACTTATGTGTCTGTGTATCTATCAGAGCTGGGCGCGTCACTCGTTTGGGGGCATTGCGTCAACATTAATCCGTCATTGCCGGGGGGGCGTTGCGTCGGCGTCAATCCGTTTTTTTTTTTTTTTTTTTTTTTTTTTTTTTTTTTTTTTTTTAAAGTTGCGTTTTTATTTTCGCGTCATTGCAACATTGCGTCGCTGGCGGATACGGTAATCTTAACTAATGAATCTAATTTATGTGAAACATCATATATATATATATATATATATATATATATATATATATATATATATATATATATATATATATGATAGAAAATACTATAAAATAGATATTTCATAATTCAATTGATTTTTTATTTATAGTTGATTTATTTTAATAATTTATTAATTTGTTTTTGATATTATTTGGATTATTCAATTAAAAGTAAAACTCAGCATGATCTATTTTTATTTTATTATACTTATTAGTTACTTAGTTTAGTTAGTTGATTAATTTCATTTTTGTTACTGTATCATAACCATAGTATCACACTAGTACAAACTTAAATTACAAGAGGTCCATGTTCCCTTCATGAACACAAGCTCCTCGAAGTTATTGGCAGTCAAGGAGGACCTCTTGGGTCTTATTATGTCTCCGGCAGTAGAGAAGATGCGTTCCACAGCGGCAGAGCTGGGGAAAATGACGCAAAATTTTATTTGCGACAATGTATTTGCGCCAGCGTCGTCGCGACGCTTTTTTTTTTTTTTTTTTTTTTTAACTTTAGCGTCATTGCGTTAAGCGTCGATGAAATGGTCGTTCCGTCGTCGACGCAATGAAGCAATGGCGCAACTGGTGACGCAAGTGCCCAGCTCTGGTATCTATCTATCTATAGTCTTAGAACGTGCCCCAAAAGGATGGCCACGGCAGAAGAGTCTCTCCCTATCCACACACTCTAAATGTAATGTATTCTATTCTATTCTCCCTCGAACCCTCCTTGTTGATTCACGCCCCTCCTCCCCTCAATCAGCACCTCTTTCATGCATGTATTCCTTCCACTGCAAGGAATACATGCATATTAATAATTGTTTACCACTTCATTTGAGTGTTAATTAAAAGGAAAACCAGAAGAGATATTGCACTGCAAGGCTTGCAGTGCAATATCTCTTTTGGTTTTCCTTTTAATTAACACTCAAATGAAGTCTTATTTGTCCCGCGTTGAGGTGTAGAATCACCACGGTCGAGTTGGGAGTCCACCGCCCCTACACTGTGCTTCACTTCTGATAGCATTAATTTGGTCAGGGATTGAGTTGCTGAGTGCTACCCTTGGAGTGTGCTTATGTAGGATGGGGGGTTCGTCAGGAATTGTCTGCAGGAACCGGTCCAACTTTCCTTTGAAGCTGTCTGTGCTGCAATTTAGTGGTGTCCCTGACGCCCCTTCTTCTTCTTCTTCTTCTTGAGGTGAAGATCACCACGGCCAACTTGAGAGTCCGCCGCCTCTGCACTGTCCTTCACTCCTTAGATATTTTATCTGGTCAGGCAGGGAGTTGCTGGTTGCCCCCCTGGGAGTGGCTGTGTGCAGGATGGGAGGTTCATCCGGGATGCCCTGCAGGTACCTATCTAACCTTTTCTTAAAGGTATCGGTGGTGCAGAATGTGGTGTCCCTTGCCCCTCAGCAAGCAGTTGAATAATCGAGGGCCCTGGTCCACAAAACTTATGGCTTGCAGGGTCTTCATACGTTGACTGACTGCCTCAATGGTGTTCTTGTAGCAGGTGCGCCCTATGCGTGGGTGGTTGTGACTGACTATCCCTCCCACAGTTGTGGAAGGGTTGGGAACAATCTTTTCTATGATTTTCCACGTGTATATTATGGCGTACCTCTCGCGTCTTCTTTGCAGTGAGTAGAGTTTTAGGGTGTTTAACCTTTGCCAGTAGTCTTGGTGTTGTGTTGTGTTCAATTTCCTTGTGAACACCCTCTGAGTCTGCTCCAGCAGTTTCTTTATCTCACAGGTTTTGTGAGGAGACCACAGCTGGCACAGGTATTCCAATCTAGGGAGAATAAGTGACTTCCATAGTGGGATTAGAATCATTAGATGTTGGGGCTCCCTGGTGTTAAATGTTCGCAGCACCCAGCCAGTCATCTGTCTGGCTGTCCTTGTAATGTTGTCGATATGTGCTGTAAACTGAAATTCGTTGCTTACTTGAACGCCCAAATCTCTAACGGATGTTTTTTCTTCAATTTTTTGGTTGCCCAATGCCCACTGGGTACTGAGTTGTCTCGAGGTGGGTGTTATTTCCGTACCTTAATTAATAGTTCAAATTTATTTTATTGAAGTGGTAAACAATTATTAATATCATCAGGGAAAATGAGATGTAAGCACAATAAGATATATAATACAAAAAACTCATACCAACAAGAGAGAAGTATTGCCGTTGTAAGGGCTGGGCTTCAGAAAACATCTGTCTCACTGTCTGTCTGTGTGTATGTACGTGCGACGACGTGATGTAATTCAGTGAGGGTACACAAGCTGAATGCATTGCTGTAGCTACGTAACAATAAGGTAATGTAATATTCTGTTTACTTAGAAGGCTAATAAGGGATGTGAAGGACTGAGTAACATAAGAATAGGTGAGTGAATGAGTGAGTTTATATGAGTATCTGAGTTTGTTTCCTTCTGCTTCGTTACTTTATTCCACTATCTTCAACAAATATTATTATCTTATTCTCTCCTCTTCCTTCTTCTTCTTCTCCTCCTCTTTCTACCTCTTTTTTTTTTTTTCTTGTTCTGTCTCTCCTTCAATTCTGTATAATTATGTATAACCTTTCTACAATGACCTTCCTTACTTCTGTTATTTCAATATTACACAATACTAGCTAAGTTTTCACCACTATGTACCACACTTATGTTGCCCCTTCACTATTATGGTGATTAGTGATGTGGGTTAATAGTGATGCTTCAATATAAGGGGAAATGACGTGTTTTAATTTTAATTTTATAAATTTTTTTTTTTTTTAACCTTGAGAAGACTGTTGACCTTGCCGTGTACTTACTTTGATTTACTTTGATTGAAGTTCTGGTAGAATCACCACGGCCAACTTGCTAGTCCGCCATCTCCACACATTTTTTCAGCCTTCATATACTGCAGTTGGTCGACTATGCAGTTTGATGCTGCACCCCGTGTGGAATGGGAGGCTCGTCTGGTACATCTTTCAGGAATTTATCGAGCCTCCTTTTGAATGCTTCAGTGCTGCATCTTGTTGCGTCCCTGATTTCCCTTGGCAAACAATTGAAGAGTCTTGGACCCAAGTTGTTAAAGAGTTCCGCTTCAACTGTTTTTAGTCGTTGTGAGACCGAGGTGAGAGCTTTTCTGGAGCATGTTCTCCCGAACCTGGGGTGGGCCTGGCTCTTGACAGCATCTTCCTCCCGTGGAGATGGACAAGGCACCATACCTTCGATGATCTTCCAGGTATATATAATGCAATAGCGCTCTCTTCGTCTTTGTAGGGAGTACATGCCCAGCATCTTAAGTCGGTCCCAGTAGCTCAGGGATTCATTGGTTATTTTCCTGGTGAACACCCTCTGAATCTGCTCCAGCTCCTGTATATCTTTTATCCTGTATGGGCACCATAGCTGACATGCATACTCCATTTTTGAGACCACCAGGGACTTCCAGAGTGGGAGAAGATGATTTGTGTCTCTTGACAGGAAGGTACGGAGAATCCAGCCTGACATCTGTTTGGCTGTTTTGGTGACCTTTTGGATGTGTTCACTGAAGGTGCAATCTTTACTCATCCACACTCCGAGATCTTTGAGGTAGTCCTTCTCTTGAATGAGATCTTTACCTGCAGTGTAGGTGTTTTCCTGCAGGATTTTGTTGGTACCATATTTTAGGATTTCAAAATTTTCATTGTTGAATGACATGTTGTTTGTCGATGCCCATGTGTATATCTTCTCTAGGTCCCCTTGTAACACCTTAATACCTTCTTTCGTTCGGAAACCCTAGTGTCATCTGCAAATGATGTAACCCTCGAGTGTGTCACTCCCTGGTTGATGTCCCCTATCATGACAAGAAACAGGAGAGGGTCAAGTACCGATCCTTGGGGTACACCACTTATTACCTCTGATCTAATGGATTGTGCACCCTCCACCATGACCCTCTGGACTCTCCCAGTAAGGAAGCTATGGATCCAGGTTCTGAGCTTCCCACTGATTCCCCTCTTTCAGCTTATGGAGGAGAACTCCGTGATCCACCTTGTCAAATGCCTTAGCGAAATCTAGGTATATGACATCGACATTTGTTCCGTTTTTCATCTCTCCTAAGACATTGGAGTAATGGTCTAGGAGCTGGGAGAGACAGGACCGTCCTTTCCTGAATCCATGTTGTCCCGGGTTAAGGTGATTCTTTGTTTCAAGATGGCTTATCAGGTTCTTTCTCACTATTCGTTCAAAGATTTTCATAATGTGGGAAGTCAATGTCACAGGTCTATAGTTCTTGGGAAGAGCCCTAGAACCCCTTTTGAATATAGGGACAACTTTTCCTTCAGTGAGGGATGCTGGGATTGTTCCTGTGTCCAGTGATTTTCTCCACAATATGTATAGGGACTTCGATATGCTGTCCTTGCAGTTCTTGAGAAAGATGGCTGGTATGTTATCGGGTCCTGATGCGGAGTTGTGTTTTATTTCATTAATGGCTTCCTTGATGTCCTCCTCTGTAAATGCGACGTCTGTGATATCCTCTTCATTTGTTTGATCAATGCGGTAAAACTGTGATGGGGCAATGATCTTCTTTTCAGGCAGTGGGTCGCTGTACACTGAGGTATACTGGTTTTGTAGTACAGTATATCTGCTACTCGTATGGGATCATTTATCACTTCATATTCACATATTCACGTGAAGATGTACTTTTAAGTGAGGTCATTCTCTTTTGTTGTTCAGTATCAATGTTGTTAGATCTGCAACAAGCTCAAATGATACGTAGTGTCAATTTTAGTAAAGTCAATTTTTACTTTACAATAATGCACCCGGATCTAATTAATAACACACTCTTCATATAGATTTTGATGTATTTCGAGTGATTTTGATATTACTTTCCGTTGCAAATCCATATCCATATCAATATGAATTTTAGAACTGCTTTTAAATGATACTCGCACATTTTAGAGCACGTTTTTTTGGTGAATTTATACAGTTATGCCAACTTACTGTGGTGAAAGAAACAATTGTATATGATAAGTATTGTTGCTGATGTAATTGTTATATGTGTCATTCATTACCTTTGGACATTCTGAAAATCTCAAACCTAGACTAATATAGTATAACTTTTTTTTTCTGCGAGAGAAAATGAAAGCAGGTTAAGAGAAGCACATCAAAACACCTGGAAAAAAATCATTGTCACAAGATATGGATAGAATTAAACTTGACCTGACAATAATAACTTGACCTGACCCAACCTCTGACCTCATCACCTTATTACGTGGGATGTGTGCAGGGCATTGATTTATTGTGAAGTTGGAATATAAATTAGTTTGGTAAAGATTCGTTTCCTTAACCACTCAATATCTCTTTACCTTTATAATGCATTGCACATTCAACTTTAGAAACTTATTCAGATCATCTCAAACAGCTATGCTGCTGAATTACAGAAATAAATAAGATTTTTTTTAAGGTTACGTTAGATTTATAATTAGGTTTGGTTAGATTTCATTACGTTTAGTTTGATTTAGTTAGGTTTGGTTGGGTTAGTTTTGGTTACTCTTATTTAACTGCAGCTCTGGGAAGGTCCAGTTTAATTTGAAAGGTGTTTGAGTGGAGTTGTTATATAATGTAGATCCTTCTGCCCACAGGTAGCGAATGAGGTTTGTACATACCTGGTGCAGTGGATGGCAGGATGGAGCGGTTGAGTCATTATGCCATGAGGGTTGTGTGGAGCCGAGCCAATGTGCTGTGCTCCTTGATGCACAGGTGTCCTACACTTCAACCTCAAACTGTTTTAAGGGTAAGGGTTGGAAGGTGTGTGACAGTGACAATGAAAGTGATGGGTTGGAAGGTGTGTGACAGTGACACTGAAAGTGATGAGTTGGAAGGCGTGTGATAGTGACAATGAAAGTGACATTCATTAGGTTGAAGGATGCCATTAAGAAAAACTAACATTAATAATAAGTACATATACTACTTAATACTTCTAAGCATTACTTTATTTATTTACTATTGATATTTTATTCATGATAACCTCCTCCTCTTGTATTTCTTTTCAATATTGACCTCTCCATTTGTTCTCTGTTTGATCTTTGTATCTGCTTGCTACCCTCAGAGGAGTTATGCAGCGCACACACCATTAAGAAAGAGCTTCCTCCACACGTACAGACAGACATTACCTTCAGCAGCTTGGACAAGGATCAGCCGGGAGTTTGCTGCCGTCACAAAGCTTCTTGAGAGGTAGAATTGATACGAAAATGAGGTTGAAATTACTTGTCACTTTAGTTTTGGTTTGGACTTTAGGAATCCTCAGCAAATTCATCATGTTAATTAAAATTTGTATCTTTGATAACCTAGATCTGGGGTAACGGCATCCCAGCAACATGAACTGTTACGCTGTTACCTGCACACCAGCCCCCCTCAGTCTAACCAGCCGGGGCAGGGGGGCATGTCGGGCAGGGGAGATACAGGACAACCTCAGGGAAGCTCTGGTGGTAATGGTAACAAGGACAATGATGATGAGAAGAAGGGCATGCTGGCTAAGGCTGCCTTGTGGATGCTGACTGCCTACATGTTCATTGCAATCATCTCACTACTGTTTCCAGGCAGCAACCAGCCCGAGGTGAGTCTAAGGAAGATAAAAACACAAAGATTTAGATGCAGATGAGAAACTGTACATACTTTTCTTGAGCACATCTTCATTCATTATATTGTTTGGTGTGGGATTGATGTATATGTGTTGAAAAGTCAATTCCCCTTCACTTGTATCAGGTGGCACGCTATGTGTCATGGAATGAGTTTGTGCACCAAATGTTGGCACACGGGGAAGTGGAGGAGCTGATCGTGCGGCCTGACCTGGACATTGTGACCATCATCCTGCATGAAGGGGCTGTCATCAAAGGAAAAAAGGTAATACTCAAACACATTTTGATAGCCATTTTAAGCAAAGCCTCTTCAATTTATATGTTATTACACCTTATAACTTCTCTTGGTTTCCAAGCCCATTGCCATTGTGGGGAGCAGCGGAAACAGATTATGAGATGCAATGTTGCTTCGGACCTCGGTCTTATCCAATTCAATTTTTGTTTAGGCAATGATAATTCGTTTCAGAATCACGTAATTAAAGTTTACATATCATCTTTGTGAGTAGGTGTTGCTTTCCCCCTGTAGATGGAACAGAGAACCTACCACATGAACATAGTGGACCTGCAACACTTTGAGGAGAGACTGAGGGAGGCGGAGAGTAAGCTGGGAATCCGTCCAGACCAGGGCATCCCAGTGGTGTATGAACGGAGTGGAGACACAGCCAGTCGCCTGCTGGCTTCCATCATTGTGGTAGCCATCATTGTGTCCCTCCTCTCCCGCAACATGAACATCAGAGGACCACTAGGCATGGAGGGAATGGTGAGTTACAGAGTGGTTCTTGCCTTAGGAGTGATGCTTACTCAATCATCTCAACCATTCTGCATCCATCTGTTATGTAATCACTGGTCTCTTAGATACAACTTTATAATTGTTATGATATATATGTACTAGCACTTCAAGTCAGGGTGAAAAATGGATATGTGGCAGTGCTGGAGGAGAATTTTTGAGACTTGCCAAAAATGCTAATGACTGAAGGTAAAAGTACATCCTTAGAGCATTTACATCTTTACTAACTTTGTTCCTTCTTGGAGGGAGTTCATATTATTTTGTGACTCTGCTTCCTTTCAGTCTCAGATGACCCGGGCCAAGTTCACTATCATTGACCCTCTGTTGCCAGGGTCAGGTCGAGGGGTCAAGTTCTCTGACGTTGCAGGTGCCAAAGAGGCCAAGCAGGAGGTGATGGAGTTTGTGGACTTCCTCAAGAACCCAGATAAATACAGGACTCTTGGCGCAAAGGTAGGATGAAACAAAGACTTTATGTTGATTTATAGAGTCTTAGAAATACAGGACAGACTTGGTATTAAGAATGTGTTGGGTGATGAAGCAGATCTGAGAGTGTTGAGGTAGTTTGGTGATGTGGAGAGAATGGAAGCGGAACAACTTGTGAAAAAAGATAACTGGACCTGATGTGAGTAGGCGTGAGGTTGAGAGGAAGAACATGAATGGAATGGTTATTATTAGGTGTTACCCTTGTAAATTGACTCAAAGAAGGGTTCTGCTATTAAGAGCTAATTTGTTACCCGGTGTTAGTGTTGAACTTGTGTTTGTACAGGTCCCCAAGGGTGCTCTGCTGCTGGGTCCTCCTGGGTGTGGCAAGACATTGTTGGCCAAAGCTGTGGCCACTGAGGGACAGATTCCTTTCCTGGCCATGAATGGTTCTGAGTTTACAGAGATGATTGGTGGGCTGGGAGCTGCCAGGGTCAGGTAAGAACAACAATAACAGGCCTTTGCTATACCTTGTTTTAGTTAATTGTTTGACCAGATATAGTTTTTGAGTTTGTATGATGTGTAGTGATGGTGTGGCAACAATCAGTTAGTAGCCTGGTCAGGACACTTGTATTGATATGCCACAACTGATAAGGAAGAAAGGGTTGTAGAAGGAAGGGGTTATCACACGGTTATATGTATAATATAACCGTATATGTAATAATTTGTGTATATCTTGTGGTTCAGAGACTTGTTCAAGGAAGCCAGGAAGCGAGCACCATGCATCGTGTACATTGATGAGCTGGATGCCATTGGGCGCCAGAGGGCCAGTGGACAGAGTGGCTTTGATGGCGGCTCAGGAGAATCTGAACAGACACTCAACCAGCTGTTGGTGGAGATGGATGGCATTGGATCCAAAAAAGGGGTTGTCATACTTGCCTCTACCAATAGATTGGACATCCTAGACAAGGTGTGTTTAGCTATGTTTCCTTGAGGTTCATTGGTTTGGGAGATGTGTAGGTGGTGGGTGTGATGAAGGGAATGGTGCTTGGTATGGACTGAAGGGAAAAGGAAAGCTCTACATAGTGCTAACGACCAAACAATTGTATGAAAAATATTATTCTTATTTTTTTTAGTCAAGCAGATATATATTGTGAAAGGTATAGTTAGAGATCTTTGGTGACAGAAAGAAGGATTTTGTTCAGTTTACAACTTCTCTCTCTCTCCAACTGTGTTCAGGCATTGCTGCGTCCAGGGAGGTTTGACCGGCACATCATGATGGACTTACCCAACCAGGACGAGCGGAGAGAGATTTTTGAACACCACCTCAAGAGTATTGTGTTGGAGAAGCCAGCAAGTTACTACTCAAGAAGAATGGCTTCCCTCACCCTCGGGTTTAGTGGTAAGTGTCTTCATCATTTTGCATCAGGGAAATTATATAATTTAACTAATTTTCAAGTATTTTGGTAATGCTATAGAAGGAGAAATAAGAGATGGTTTGAAAAGCAGTATCTCATAAGATTACTTGCAAGGGTTATAAGAGGAAGGATTGTGTCCGTGGCGGCAAAGAAGTTTAATACATTCAGGGTTAATTATGGCAGGGGAGAGAGAAAGAGAAAGAGAGAGAGAGATTTTCATTGTCATATGTCATATGTGTTGATGCTTTACCACATGAATCAAGTTATATTACTGGCTATTCTTTATTCTGTTCCTTGTAGGTGCTGACATAGCCAATGTTGTGAATGAGGCAGCTCTGCATGCTGCCCGCTATGGTAAGAAGGTGGTGTCGGCGCTGGACCTGGAGTATGCAGTGGAACGGGTGGTTGGTGGAACTGAGAAGAGATCACAGGTGAGGCATTTTGTTAATTATTTCCATCCAATAAGATAGTGCCTCAGTGGTGCAGTGGTTAGCACGTCTGACTATTAATCCGCTGGCCTGAGTTTGATCCCAGACAGTCGGTGCACAGCTCACCCAGCTGTTCATCCTCCCAAACGGGTTGGTCGATGAATGGGTACCGAGATAAAACCTGGGGAAAGTAAACAGGAAATTCGGATGTCACAGTGGCCCTGTGTCCCGGGGTAACTGATTAATTTCCACCACAGGCTCAAAGGCCAATGTGATGGGAGATGAACACCTGCAGCTATGCACAGCTACAGTGTATGTCTCACTTTACCAATAAGATCAATTTAGGAATTATTGTCCTAGAGAAAAAGGATGGCTGTACAAGGGTCCTTTCCTATTAAGTCCCTTTTTGTGATTGTTGGTATATCTCATATGCAATCTTCACTTCAGGATTAACTGAATGAATAGCCGAGATGTTTTTTTGTCCTAACAGGCTCTGTCTCCGGAAGAGAGGAAAGTAGTGGCTTACCATGAGTCTGGTCATGCCTTGATAGGCTGGCTCTTGGAACACACAGATGCTCTCCTCAAAGTGACCATTGTGCCAAGGACCAGCCAGGCACTTGGGTTTGCTCAGTATGTGCCCAAGGATCAAAAACTCTTCACTCAGGAGGAGGTGAGGAACATATTGTGTGATGTAATGTTCTAAGTACTATTGATGTTGTGATTGTCTGTGGTGAAAAGGAACTTGGCTTGATTGCACATCAGCGGACAGGTTGGGAGAATACAGTAACATTCACTGCAGATGTGGCGTGACGCCTACCCGTTGAACCAGCCCTTGTGTAAACCTATGGTGGGTTCTGCGTGTGGGCTCCTGGCACACCCTCAGCCTCATGTTTCAGGAAGCAATAACATCTTTGCAGAACTAAAATAAATACACTTAATTTCAGCTGTTTGAAAAGATGTGTATGGCTCTCGGGGGTCGTGTGGCGGAGTCTTTGGTGTTCAACCGAGTCACCACCGGGGCACAGAATGACCTAGAGAAAGTCACCAAGATGGCCTATGCTATGGTAATACTTGGCTTAAACTTTTGACGTGTTAGAAAGTCGTATATGATGGTAATGAATGAATAGACACGTATAAGTAAGAATACATTCACGTTCATGTTTGTTTTCAGGTTCGTACATTTGGGTTCAGTGATGTGGTGGGTCTGGTGTCTTATCCTGATGAGGAGAACAGAGAGTACGGGGTGCGGCCATACTCTGATAATCTAGAAGCCACCATTGAGAACGAAGTCTCTAGTCTTATATTCTCAGCCTACAAGAAAACTGAAGAGGTTTTGCAGGCAAATATGGATAAGTTAAAATTGGTAAGTACCTTGTTGAACTTTTAGAATGCTATAGTCATTTTGTGATGTGTTCAAAACATAAATGCCATCCTTCTGTTTATGACTTTATAGCTAGCTGAGGCACTGCTGCAGAAGGAAACCCTCAACTATGAGGATGTGAAGGCAGTGCTTGGACCGATGCCCCACACCAGCAAGGCAATGGTGGAGCCAATACAGTTTGAAGGCGAGATCAACAACTGGAAGGAAGCAGGCAAGCATGGCTGAGATGTAGACAGGCTGATGTTCCTGACAACTCACTTAATGTAGATTTGTACAGTTCTTTTCTAGAGTATGCATGGTTAGAGTGCAGTCTTCAACAGTTTACAGTATTCACGAGAAATTTAATAAACGAGTCTATTTATTTTATACATGGTTGTGATTTTTTCTGCTTCCTCTTAATGACAAAGTGACAAGGATTCACTTAGTGAGAACAACCAAAAAAAGATAACAAAAATATAATTTTATTTTTTAAAATTTACACAATATAAGTTAATTTTCTTTAAAAGTAACATATCTTGATGAAGTGTAATTGTGTCAGGATTCATTATCTTTGAGCAGTTCCAGAGTGATGGCCTGGAGCTGGGTGGTCAGTTCAGGAAGCTGAACGTCCTCCCCAAACACAACCTGCAGAAAGGAGAACAATTATCCAGCGTTCCAGTGAGAACCCGGGTTGCATTGAGGAGGGTGTCGTGAGGGCTGGAGTGTGGTGTTAAAGTTAGGGGTGGTGCACTGGGCTGGCTGGTGGTGGCCAGGGGTTGGGACGTGCGCAGATCACGTTCACGTGAATCAGCCATTGCGTGAGTGGAACCTGGACATGATAGCACGTACTATCCCGCTGCATATAAAAATCTGCTCCATAGCCCTATTTAGCTAAAAAGTGGCTATGATGGATATGTCCATCAACCGGACCCTAGGGGTTAAAGGCATTAAAACCCCCCTTGAAGATGTGCGGGAAGTGATGACGTCATCGTGGGCGAGTGTGTGAGTGTCTCCAGATAATTGTGGAGTGTCCTCTTGATGTTATAATGATGTTAATAACACACTCCAACAAAACATCGATACTCGTGTGAAGCACAGTCGTGTGGAGGAGCTCATATATCCGTGTATATATATATATATATATATATATATATATATATATATATATATATATATATATATATATATATATACAGTGGAACCTTGGACCTCGACCGTCTCACATCTCGAACAATTTGGACCTCGACCAAAAATTCAAGGAAATTTTTGCTTCGGAGGTCAACCAAAATTCGGACCTCGACCAACCCAAACGTAGCCGAACGAAGGGAAGCTGGCCGACGGAGGCCGAACGACAGGCCGAGGCTGCCGCCGAGCAACAGTTACATGTCCATCTTTGTTGTGCGTCAACGTGGTCACCCTGCTGTGCATATTTTTCTTAAATCACGGCAGTATTAGCCCCTAATAATGGCTCCAAAGAAAACAAGTTCATCCAGTATAGCTACTGGCAGTGAAAAGAGGAAAGTAGTGAGGAAAACAATAGATTTTAAGAAAGAATTAATCGTAAAGTACTACTACTACTACAACTGTTTAACCATGCAATTTTACGTTTGAAATAACATTGAAAAAAATCAATCAACTGTAACACCAGCCTAGTACACATACATACAGATTGTAACGCGAGTTTATGTACGTTGGAAGGGGACGGGGGCTAGGGGCAGGGAGGTGCGAGGCTAGCTATCAGCTGATAGCATAGCCTCGCACCTCCCTCCCCCCTCCCCACACACACATACACTTGTAGTTTTGCCATTTTTTACAATTAGGTTAGTGCATGCATATGTGCTACATCACACATGCGTGGACTCCCTGTCCAAGCAATAAGTTAGATCCTCCCTTTCCGTCCCTTACCACCATCTACGTGCGCCAAAAATTCGCCAGCAAAAAGGTAAATAATATCGAATGAGGTTTAGTTTAGTCTTCTTTTGCGATATTTTATGTATTGTTTTATTTTCTATGTCTTATTTACTGTTTAACCATCTATCTCTCCTTGATCAGACTCATGTCACAAGAATAGACAGTGGGAGATTGCACTTACATGATTACATATTGGCCACACTAACCTCACTCCCCTATATCTTATACCTTTATATGACTTGTAATACCACCCTCTTTGTAGCCCACATTCTACTTTTCTGTCCTTGTTACACTGCTGCACGAGCTACACCTTTCCCTCACTAAGTCATCTATCTTGACCTCCTCGCCTTAATGCTAGCAACGTAATGTCAAGTTGAACAAGGAGTAGCAGCACTTACCTCTTTCCTTGATGAGTCCGGCACACTGGGATCCTCATCATCTGAGTCTCCATCCTCCCTCAGCCTTTGCAACAAACCATCCCCTTCCAATATAGGTTTCAGCCAACTGGACAAAGGTCAAAGAAAACTTGAGGACAGGTTCATATATTACTATTACACTCTAACCATTTCCTCCCTCACCCTTTAATAAAGAAATAAAATTAAAATAGAATAAAAAAAAAAACAGTAACATGAATCCATGGGTAAGGTAAGTGAAAAAACGTACTGAAAATTGTTAGTTAGGTTATCACATAGACAAAGATGCATAAAAATCAAGCAACATATAAACTCTGGAACTCTCTTCCTATGTCTGTTTTTCCACCACTCTTTCAAAAGAGGAGTGTCAAGACCCCTCTCATACTAAATTGGACCTCCACCCCTTGCCTCCATTTCTCCTACAGTCCTCTCTGTACAGGGTCTGGCGACAAGTGAGAGTTTTTTTTAACCTATTTTTGTTTGCCCTTGGCCGGTAGCCTTTTAGTGCATGTGGTAAGTGTGCTCTTAGTGACCCACCTTTGGTCTTGGAAGAGGTGACTAGGAGGGAGGGAAGTGTGGCTGGCCAGAACGCGGTGTTCCTCCAAGGCTCCTCGGCACTGGAACACCTGACTACACACATGGCACTCACTCTGGGCCGACTGCAACCACCAACAAGGAAAGAAATATACTATTATAAACCTAAAGAAGACTCCAAAAGTAATTCTTGTACTAATTTTTGAAAAGAATATTTTTCTTACAAGTTTTATCTCTAATCTATGGGATATAAAGATTTTAAGGTGGTCTGAGAAGCACCTTTTACTGAACAATATGGTAGATAACAAATACTATGAAACTACTGTTGCAAATAGTGACTGATGATGCTACATTAGAATAGTTTTAAAATGGCATAATTACCAAAGCAATTTTAATATACAGAAAATTTGTTTGTCTGGAGCAAAAATAAAGCACTAGAATCAACCGTTTCTTTACCTTTCTCCTCATGTAGTTGATGAGCTTGACTTGTGTGTAGTAGGAGAGGTGACTCACCACCTCAGGGAAGTCAAAGCAGTGTAAGGTGCGCATGTGTGCGTACACCTGCAGGTGGGCACGCTCACCTGGCACTGTGTAACAACAGAACAAACAGGTCACCACCAGGTCAACCTCTCTGTCCTCTGTCCTGGTGATCTCCTCTCGCAGGGAAGAGTCTTGCAGGATGGAGTCATTGAGTGGCTCTAAGTCCTCTGGGTACACCACCTGCAAAGTGACTGGTATATTATAATAAACAAAAACAATTACCTGTGTTTTGATAAATTCCTTCAAAGATATGGACGTGAGGTTGGATTGCCGTGACCACATATATTTAAGGTTGGTACAATGGAGTTTAATCATGGGTTGAGTTTAGTTAACAGTTATTTAGATATACATACAAAATCCATCAATAATTGCTACCTGCCTGAAACGGTCCCATTTATAGTGATAATCATTGGTGGAACTGCTGTAACAGTTCGTACAGATGGTAA
This sequence comes from Cancer borealis, assembly GCA_036785275.1. Taxonomy (NCBI): domain Eukaryota; kingdom Metazoa; phylum Arthropoda; class Malacostraca; order Decapoda; family Cancridae; genus Cancer; species Cancer borealis. The sequence goes on along the minus strand of JAXIVD010002337.1, from coordinate 16,029 downwards.
TTAAACTGAACACTTGTAACTGAAAAAGCATATTTCACTATAGTCAAAGTTGTGACCACAAAGCAAGTGACGCAGGTGAAAAAAATTTAGAAATAAACAAAGGAATAAGATTACACAAAGCATCTGTAAGCAGACATACTGATCCTACACACGAGCCTTGCCTGCTCAGATACACTTGTGAGGAAGCCTTGGCCGGCCAGTTGTTGTTCATCCATCTCATCATCCTCGAGGTGCTGCAGTAGACCATCGTTGTCACACACTGGGATGTGGTATCTGAACACACAGCAACAACAGTACCATTCAACAATCGTGTATAGAAGCCAATATTATAATAAAATGCATCGTTCCTCAGATCAAAGCAATGGCTGCTATAAGGCCGGATACTTGCAATATTTGTACACACTGACATAAATCAACACACTTATAATAACACAATGCATGTAGTATCATTAGACATGACATTGTCTCTACAGTATTTACATTTAACATTATTTTCAAGTTGCTTTTCAGACATCCAAAATTACATAAATAAGTGAAGTCATGTATTTAATCGCTGTTCTCACTTAAACACAAGATAAAGAGTAATCTATCCATCCATATCTGACACCTGTTCCTAAAAGCTCCCTCCAGACAATGGCCATGACAGGAAAGTCTCCAATTATTCCTCACCTTGCATGATCTAATCCTCTCATTCTCCTTTCCCACTTTTCTCTCATGTGCTTTACCGCTCTACCTTCCATTCACTGGAGGTCTTTCTTGGTAAAATCACGACATCCTGCATCCCACCTGCCCAGTAGCTTGCCTTGCCTCACCATAACCAGTGACTCACATCATTGATCCTAGACTTCACCCGTGTCCTATGTATATACCCACCAAATATATCCCTTAAATGGGGTAGCCAAGACAAGGCATTTAGGGTTTAGGGAGAAACTACTTATGATGTGAAAAAGAGTGCTGAATAAAAGAGGAATGATGATTGCAAATGATAGAAGTGAATGGAGAGCAGTAGTGAATGCATAAGTAATGATGCAGCCGTGACAACCCCTTAGAGAAAGTTCTCAAGCATCTGATGTGAACCTTACGGAGAGGGAGGGTATGAACTCTGCCCTCCCCCCTATTTGTGTGACTGACCTGACGCGCAATGTGTATTTCTCTCCTACGGGGGCCTAGTGGTGAAGTGAGAGGAAAATGTATGTATGTGTGCATGAGTGTATGAGTGCCTTGTTTTGGTTACCCTCCTTTAAGGTAATAACAGGCTGCTTTATAGATAGATAGACCTTTCATGATTGCAGAAGTGAGAAAAGCTTTATGTATGACAAAAATAACATGAGCGAACTTATAAAATAAAAATGGTTGACTAATGTGTTATTCAAATGGATGTGAAGTAAAGACTCACTGTGGTAAGTCCCAAACAAGTTGTTGAGGAAGGTTGTAGTGTGCAGTGTGACTCATGTGTTCCTGTAAAGCCTCACACGTGCCAAACACTTTCTGGCACTGCAGACACCGACACTCCTCCATCTGGTGATTGAATGATGTGTAATGTATATTTCGTGTACTGTAATATCCATTTTCAATTCTTAATTCAAAGATATATCTACTAACTGTAATGATTGCTTTTCCTTTATTTTTACATGTTATCATTACAATATATTTAGTTCATTAGTCATGTGAAGGCAATGACTCCAAACTCAAAAACTGGAAAGCATCAGTCATATTCAAACCTTAAAATCTATGTTCATATTTGAAAACAAAGTGATACTCACACAACATCGTATGTAGTTGACAACTTTAACTTTCTGATAAAAGTTGAAGTTGTGAGTGATGTGTTCAAAGTCAAAGTTGTGATGAACCTTCATGTGGCTGAACAGACCTACAGGAACCTGAACAACACACTAATACATCAAACAGGTGATGTGGTACTTCACTCCACCTTAACAATCACTAAATACTAACTACCCTCCTGGTCTTACATTGTGATGCCTGACAGGACAATGCAAAGGTGAGATGTAGGCACAATAATTCTGGTCTGGTTATAAGAAAGCTACTTAGAACTATAAAATAACTTTAGTATTTCTTTTCCTGCAGTCATAAATAAAATTCATATTTACTAAGTTCAAAAGAAAATTTGTGTCTCTAATGTCACTGATCACATTAATGTTCATTCAAACTGCCAAGCATTTGTTGTTTCCATTTAACTGTCAGAAATGTGTAAATGTGTTGTAGTGTAGTTTTACATGTATATCCTGTAGTTTTATAAGTGTGTTCCTTAAGAAAGAAGTGAGAACCCAATCCGAAAGCAAGTTTCTTTTCTGTATTACACAAAAAGAGTAAAAAAGTATATATTATTATTATTATTAACTGTCAATGTAATATGAACCTTAGTGGTGGTGAAGGGACAGAAGAGGCAAGTGGTGGAGTGAATGTCCACTTCCAGCCAGTCTGTCCATGCTGGTTCATCTTGGTACTTCATGGCCTGTGCACCGTCCTCACTCTGACTCTCTGTGTCACTCTCCTCATCCAAGTCTCGTTTGGTCTCCTCCCAAGGCATTCCAGGCTAAGGGAAAACAACCACTGTCACACTCCTTCAGTTCACTTATCATCATCATCATTATCATTTTGAAAGGCTTCCTACAAGTTTGCATGTGTTGCATTGTTCAACAAATTCATTAATTTTTCCATCCATTTCTGTCTGGATTCATGACTAATACGTCGAAGAACCTCTATGTAATATACAATTCAATGGGAAACAAAACACAAGACTAATGATTAATGTTGGTTCAAAATGTCCAGAAAACAACAGAGCCTTACCTTTTTAATAAATGTATATCACACTCAAACAAGGAAAACAAACGTCTTAACTTACCCTCAAGTAGTTACGAAGGTAAAATTTGTCATAAATTTTGTTTTTAGGATTGAGGCAGCGGTGTTGCTGCTTCCTCATGTGTTCTCGCAGCATCTTGTGTGTCTTGAAGATTTTCTCACAACAGAGACACTGTAAACTGGAGAAAAAAAACTTTTACATAAGAATACACAAATTCACTTATATATTTTCTACTCTAAACAAAATGCAAACCAATCTAATGGTAGTTAGTCTGTGCTCTACTTCGTCAGGTTACTTTACACCTTCATTTTTTTCCAACACCTACAAGTGTTAGTCAAAGCTTAGTGAGTCAAGCCTCCATGACTTCCAGGTTAGGTTAGTGTTCACTTCTCCCTGAAGGTAATGCAACTGATGTGCCAAGTAGCAAAGGACCTGAACTCATCTGCAACACAAAAGAAAGTAGAATGTGTAGATAAACTCGATTTGTGGATCACATTTTCTGTACAAAAATGGTAGTGGAAAAATACTTCTAAGAATGGATCCTAGATAACAGCTGTGGCACACGTTTGTTCCCATGACAACCTGTTGATTATGTGTATATGTTCATGTCATGAAAGTATTGTACATCATCATATTTACTAATCTGGTTGATTGAGTCATTCATTTCGTTTGTAAACATATGCAATCTCACAATTATCTCCTACCTTGAAGAAGAAGAAGAAGAAGAAGAAGAAGAAGAAGAAAAAAAAAAAAAAAAAAAAAAAAAAAAAAAAAAAAGTATACATTTCATCATCAAGAAATCTAATGAAACTATTATTTAAATGTAAGAAAATGGGATGGTGATGTAAAAATTGTTTAAGGTATCATCATTGAAATAAGCCTGAAAACCATTGTTTGAGGCAATGGAGTGGCTGAATGAGTGAAAAATAATGCTGAGGTTGTCTGAGAATGTGAAAAGAAAATAAAGGGTTGAGTTGCATTTGCTGAAAGACACGTGAGATTGGAAGTTACTGTAAGTGGCAAATCATTACTTGGAAAGACGGTTAGATATCACAGGAGACCGTGAAAAAAATACAAGTAATAAGTGAGAGAAATTTAGTGTGAATGTGTGTGGACCGGTAGAGCTGAAGACTTTCTGTAATTACCATCCATTGGAGGAAGAAAATATTAAAGATACAAAGGTCCCCAGGTAAATAAAGGAAAGATATATATGAATAACAGAAACCCTCACATCAAAACATTCACACAAATACTAACATTTTTAATCTATCTATATACGTGGCTTTTAATATCTCCATTAAAAAGGGGATAGCCAAGACAAGGCATTTATAGGGTTCAGGGAGACTTTACCCTTCCCCTCTGTGCTGTCTTTTCATGGGATAGAATGCAAATTAAAGGCTTCACATATCCCTCGTTTCTTCCCTTTGATTACCTTCTACGAGCTGCAGGGAATAAGGTTATAGTATTCTTGCAGCTCCTACCATGGGGCTATACATTCTTCATACATTTATTAACTAGGAAGGCAAAATGTATCCTGACGTACTTCCTCAATTTTTCATGTAGAATATCCAGGAGGTTGGCCCCATACACAATGTTGTCAGGGTTGCCGAGGGAGAAGCTGTGTTGGTGGGTGAGGTGGTGGAAACAGTTGGTCACTCCGCCCGTCAAGGTTTCGCTGCAGTAAATACATTGGCGAGAAAAGCTCACGTCTTGACGCTCCTTCTCTTTCTGTTCAACCACATGCTTCTGTAATGATAAGGAATGTATAGGAGTCACTACATTCACAATCTTTTCCAACATCTTACTAAATCAACAATATGAGTAATCAATAAAATCATAAGCCCATTTAATGATCCGTAAAACTCCATGAAATTAAAATCAGAGACTGGGTATTGCATTATCATAAAAAATATAAAACCTCAATGCCATATAATAGAGAGGAAGTGAAAAATTGAAGGACACATAACTGTTCTTTTTCAAGTGAAGATAGATTTACCAATTTCATTTGCATGAGTGAGTGCCTCAACTTTAAGTCCTCCTGTAGCTTGTTACAGAGGAGGTAATAGGTGTTGGCTGGGGAGGGAGTAGCAGCAGGAGCACCGGGCTCACTCGATGTGTTAAATACCACACAATAGTCCTGCAGCTCCAAGTGACGCAGCTTCCCCCAGTAGAGGATGTACCTACACCAACACACTACACATTACACACACACTACTACATGCTATTCATTCATATCACACCAGGATGTCTCATGTGCAATTTATATAGAAAATTCTTAGTTTTGAAGATATGCATACATTTCAAACACAACAAATAAATAAATAACAAATCAAATAAACTGTAATAAGGTCATTATGTATGTAAAAATAAACATCTAACTGACTTAATAAAAATATGTTAAGACTTACTGCCTAAGATCCGCCACCTGCTCCACCTCCCCAATGATGAGGTGGTGAGCCTCCAGAAGGTGCTGCAGGAGAAGCTGGCCATCCTGGGTCACTGTGAAGCTCTTGGAACACAAAGGACATCCCACCGGAGCATCAGAGGAAAAGTTGAAGTCGAGGGCAGCAAAGTCTGAGCCCCAAGCACCCATTGTGACCTCCTGCACCTGTAATACACACCGAGATATTACAACAGAGGCATACCAAGCAATTTGTTAACCTTCATTTATTACAAAGAGATGTAATAATGTACATAATGTTAATGAGATAATCTATATTCTACAAAGGCAAGGAAATATACTTATGGAAATCAAATCTATTTTCCCCCAACTCATAAACACCACTGTCATGTCATGTTCTGTCTAAGTAATACCTATTAGTGACAAAATGAAAAAAGAGAAAACCTCTATACGTATGAGCCTGAAAAAAATGGCATCAATCCAATCTTTTGAGATTAGTACGATCAGGTCCACGTGAGGATGGCACTGGCACTGGTGGAAACAAGTTTTTATTTAGGCAATGGTTACAGGTACGGCAGCCGTATGAATAGGGTATGACAACAGGGTATGGCTGCCGGATCTATAAGCACTTACAGGTACGGCAGTAGTATCCTCATAGTGCTCAGTTATAGATATGGCATGTGCCTAACTTTTGGGGAATAAATATAAAAAGGTTATATAACCAAAACTAACCAAACCAAACAGTACCTAACATAATCTAACGTAAGCCGTATCCTCATATTGCTTGGTTATAGATACGGCACGAGCCTAACTTTTGGGTAAAAAGCTTATGTAACCGAACCTAACCGAGCCAAACCTCACATAACATAATCAACCTAACATAACTTGAAAGATGCTTTACCAAGTTAATTATAAGGCACAGGCCGTAGGAATAGCGGATTATTCTGTTGATAACTTTCTAAGTGTTTTTGAAAGTCCGTACAACGAAAATGTCAAATTTAATGTGAACACGGTGGGTGACGCCGGCGCATGCTGTACCAATAGGGGATGACAACTGGGTACAACTGCCGTATCTGTAAGCACTTCGTTCCTCTTACCATGACAACTTTATCTCATCATTTAGAACAGATTTATGTAGCATTACCACCCTTACTGTTGCTGTACGCTGATGATGATGGTGAACACTAGATCACAAATCACCACATGAGTGTTTAGAATCTGTTCAATGTTATTAGTAGTGAGTGTGAAGCACTAGGGATGCAGCACCAGGCCAGGGCACAGGTAGTACTGGTGCCTGCCTCGCCTCACCTTACCACTACGTCACATAGCTATACTTGAACTGATGCCCTAAACATTACTGATCAATTAGATAAACCCATACAGGGCACCACCTCGCCTTACCTGCCACGTGACTGATTATTTAAAGGGCGACACACACATCATAGATAAACAAACACACACACACACACACACACATATATATAAACACATACACATCCTTCACCAGCCTCTCATGTGTGGTGTTATTCCCTCACCTCTACACACCTCAACACACTAACTCACACCCACACACGCCTCACCTGCACTGTATATGTCCGATCAGACTCCTTGGAGAAGTACTGCCTTTATAACGGCACTCCTCTGTCGCCTCTTTCAATTTTCACGACTGTATTTACTTTCTTCTTAACTATTCACTGTGCTCATGTTTTTTTTTCTTTCATTTTCTTGTTTCTAGTTTGTCAGTCCTCTTTCTTTCTTTTCTTTTCCTCTTTTTTCTTCCAAATTTGATGTAAGTATTCCTTTGTTCTTTTGATGTTATTGTTGCAAACCCCCTCTTTCACTTCACTCTCACTCCTGTCTGCTCTCGTCAGCACGGCCTTACTGAATACTAAAGAGTGTATAACAATAAAGGCTTTTGGTGCATATAATTTGATGCAAAGGCTGGCGGTGATAAAACTGGCATCCGATATACGCACAGTTTGTTACCAGACCCGCCATACATTCGCTGGGTTATAGGCTACTAAGCTTGAGCTGTGAGTTACAGAAGTCCATCATACAAAATCAGACTTCAGACACATTCAGTTTCAGAAAATACCATTGAACCTTTGTCCCCAGATGGTACCAATTCCTCAAAATTTGGGGTCTGGCTCATGGACTAATTAATATAGGGATATCGAAATTTTAAAACAAGTTACAATATATTGATTTTCAGCAATATTTTGGTTAATGGATTTTGACTCGGCTCTCTTCCACATTAAATTCAGGAGAAGGATGGGATAATTATTTGTGTGTGTGTGTGTGTGTGTGTGTGTGTGTGTGTGTGTGTGTGTGTGTGTGTGTGTGTGTGTGGTGAGTAAAGGGTTACACATGATAATAAAGCACAGAATAAAGTATGTATTTAACTACTTTTAATAACACTAGATACATATTGATCCGTACAGGTCGGGTTGGCATCGAAACTCGTGTCCAAAACTCAACACTTTCATTACCTTGGTAGCTGTTGTTACATTTTGTCTTCATCACATCAAGGAAATAAGTCTTCTAAACATATATTATTATGTTCAGATAGAAAAAGAATATCATGCTCATAGACCACAACAAGGAAGAGGAGAAGGAGGAGGAAGAAGAGAAGAAGGAGGAGGAGGAAGAGGCTGGAACACGACACAAATCTAGAAGCAAACACGCATTTCAACAAAACTCTTACATGAAAACTACATGCTTCTTCTTTTTCCCTTCCTGTAACTTATACGTATTACCTTTATATTACTGTTACATATACGAGTTTCCTTGGAAAATACACATCACGTTGCCCAAGCACATACTACATAAACCTCTCTTTAATAGTCTTTACCTAATAGTAGTACACGTGAAGGGCAGGGTAAATACGTGTACACCGCTGATGCTAATACACTCACTAGTACTAAAACAAATGTAACAATTAAGTGCCAGACGCAGTTGTCAAGTCACAGGCGTTAGTCAGATCAATCATCGGAGTCTATCAAGTCACTTAGTTCAGTCATTCGAATCAGTTTGCATTATCCTTCTATCATCGCTACGCCAGGAGGAGACACCAATTAAGAACAAATCCAAACCAACGTGTATCTAATGGCAGGTCTTTCATGCGCAACAACAACGAGGCAAAAGTAAAGTTCCGAGGCTTATGAAGGAAATTGATAGTGTGTGAGTGTGGCCGAGAGGACGGTGTTGTGGGTAAAGATGATACGATGCAGCTGAGGTGAAAGTGTTGTTAGGTGAGGGGAACGAAGGTAGGGTGAGGAGGAAAAGATGTTTGTTGAAGAAGAAAAAT
>JAXIVD010002337.1:0-2500 GCA_036785275.1 Cancer borealis | reverse complement strand
TAATTATTTCTCTTTCATGTTCTAAATAAGGTTTGTTGTTGTTGTTCTTGTTGTTCAGCCTCTATTAAACAACATAGAACATATATCAAGTTAAGTATGAGGAAGGTCAAGGGTGAAGTGTGGAAAAAAAAAGAAATAGAGAATGAGGTCAGATGCTGAGAAAGTCTCGCAGGTACAGTTGAAAGACTTAGTGTGGAGGGAAGAGGTGGAGGAGGAGGAAGACGAGGTCGAGAAAGGCAATAGGGACGAGAAATGAGAGAGAGAGAGAGAGAGAGAGAGAGAGAGAGAGAGAGAGAGAGAGAGAGAGAGAGAGAGAGAGAGAGAGAGAGAGAGATGGGAACGATATAAAAAAAGGGAGATGAAGTGGGATATGCGAGAGAAGAGGGACGAAGAGGGAACAGGATCTTGCTGGATAAGGTGTTTTGAACATGCAATGACGTGACCAAGGCATCTGAGAGAGAGAGAGAGAGAGAGAGAGAGAGAGAGAGAGAGGAGAGAGAGAGAGAGAGAGAGAGAGAGAGAGTGTGTGTGTGTGTGAGAGAGAGAAAGGCTACTAATATATACGTAGATACAAAGAGGACAGAGAAAACGCATGAGGCGCAGTTGACACACACACACACACACACACACACACACACACACACACACACACACACACACACACACACACACACACACACACACACACACACACACACATTTACATACACACGTATGCACGCACACGTATGCACGCACACAATGTAAATGCATATGCTCCTCCTCCTTTTCCTCCACCTCCTCCTTCTCCGCAGTTTACGAAAGAGGAAAAAGTTAACATCGAATCACATGGAATTAAATTAACACCTGCGCCATATGAGAGAGAGAGAGAGAGAGAGAGAGAGAGAGAGAGAGAGAGAGAGAGAGAGAGAGAGAGAGAGAGAGAGAGAGAGAGAGAGAGAGAGAGAGAGAGAGAGAGAGCAAACCACACGTGTACAAAAGGCTGAGGAATTCAATAATATAAGATAAAATAAGTGAACAAGGAAAATACGCATGCAGTGAATAAAAAAAAAAAAATAGGAAATTAAGTAAAAGGAAAAGCCCTCAAATAAATAGAAGAACAAGAAAAAAAAGAAAAAAAACAAAAGAGGAATGCGGTAACTGAGGCGTCTTGAAGGTGTTGCCAACACAGGCCAAGTTCAAGGTCATGATTACGAGAGGAGGAGGAGGAGGGAGGAGGAGGAGGAGGAGGAGGAGGAGGGGAAGGTTGAGTAAAAGGGAAGAAGAATCATACACACGAATGAATAAATGAAGTAGGAACATTTTTATTTATCAATTTGTTAAGAAGTCACCTGGATTCTGTTGTTTACCTGTTGTTCTCTATCTGTTGTTCTCCCTCCTGTCACCTGTCTACTGTTCTCTACCTGTTGTTCTCTCTTATGTCACCTGTCTACTGTTCTCTACCTGTTGTTCTCTCTTATGTCACCTGTCTACTGTTCTCTACCTGTTGTTCTCTCTTATGTCACCTGTCTACTGTTCTCTATCCGTTGTTCTCTCTCCTGTCACCTGTCTTTTGTTCTCTACCTGTTGTTCTCTCTTATGTCACCTGTCTACTGTTCTCTACCTGTTGTTCTCTCTCCTGTCACCTGTCTTTTGTTCTCTACCTGTTGTTCTCTCTTATGTCACCTGTCTACTGTTCTCTACCTGTTGTTCTCTCTTATGTCACCTGTGTTCTGTTCTCTACCTGTTGTTCTCTCTCCTGTCACCTGTCTTTTGTTCTCTACCTGTTGTTCTCTCTTATGTCACCTGTCTACTGTTCTCTACCTGTTGTTCTCTCTCCTGTCACCTGTCTTTTGTTCTCTACCTGTTGTTCTCTCTTATGTCACCTGTCTACTGTTCTCTACCTGTTGTTCTCTCTTATGTCACCTGTCTACTGTTCTCTACCTGTTGTTCTCTCTCCTGTCACCTGTCTTTTGTTCTCTATCCGTTGTTCTCTCTCCAATCACCTGTCTACTGTTCTCTATCTGTTGTTCTCTCTCCAATCACCTGTCTACTGTTCTCTATATGTTGTTCTCTCTCCAATCACCTGTCTACTGTTCTCTATCTGTTGTTCTCTCTTATGTCACCTGTCTTCTGTTCTCTATCCGTTGTTCTCTCTCCAATCACCTGTCTTCTTTCATCTCACGATCAGCAATAAAAAGATAATTGAAGGTAAGGAAACGCATGAAGAAAGGAAGGAAGGAAGAACGGAAGGAAGAAAGGAAGGAAGGAAGGAAGGAAGGAAGGAGAGGGAAGGAAGGAAGGAAGGAGAGGGAAGGAAGGAAGGAGGAAAGGGAAGGAGAAAGACTAAAGAGAGGATAAATGACTGAAGGAAGAATGAATGATAAAGAAGAACGAAAAAGGAATGGATGAAAGAAGAACAGGAGGAAGAATGAATGGATGAAAGAAGAACTGAAGGAAGAATGATGGATGAAAGAAGAACTGAAGGATAATGAATGATGAAAGAAGAACTGAAGGATGA
>JAXIVD010002336.1:46198-62409 GCA_036785275.1 Cancer borealis | reverse complement strand
TATATCTGTCATTGAGAAGGAAAGGATCGAGAGAAATTGTCGAGAATGTGAACGAAATTAAGAGAAAAGTATATGTTTGTCAGTTTGCTGAGCGAGGTAAAAAAATGTTCGATGATAATAATTTCACGAGACATTATCAGAATATCAAAATTATTAAGCGATAATAATGAAGACAAACATTACTTGGAAAAAAAAAAGTATATGACAATTACAAATAAAATTATTTACGTAAAATTATTAATCAAATAAAAAAAAAGTATTGTTATTTCAAAAACGTCAACTTAATAAATATGTAAATGATATTCAATAAGTCAGATGTCAATTACACACACACACACACACACACACACACACACACACACACACACACACACACACACACACACACACACACACACACACACACACACACACACCACTAAGCTTAAAGATTAACAAACCCGACAAACGTGCTCTTTACTTAGCCTTGCAGCTTCACATCAGCAAAATTCGTCTCAACACAACACTACACGCGGCCACACTTGACTATTCTAAGCCGCTGGACACCTGGAGAGGCAGAGCAGGTGATGTAAACCAGATTGTTGGAAACTGAACATATATAAGTAGGACCAGAGACTCATAGTGAATGGTAAGCAAAGTATTATATGAAATTAATGTTAAAAGTCCTGAACGAGATGAAAAATATATTCTAATCAAGGCATTAAAGTCAAATTACAAAGAAAGTATCGCGCTTTGGAGGAGAAAATAGTGGAACATGGAAAAATAATCGTATTTAAAAGAAAAAGAAAGTAAAATTGCAAGGTAAATATCGTGCTTAAGAGAGGAAAGAGGTTGTGCCAGGGGAAAAAGAGGTAATTTTTTGTAATGAAAAATAGAACATAAGGATGAAAATATCATACTCTGAAAGGTGAAAAGGCCAAACATGTAGAAAAACAACATACCTAGAGGGGTAAAGGGATGGAAATGTGGCGTGCTGTGCTGTGGCGTGGGATGGAATGGAGTGCGGATAAATTATTAAACTTCTCTTAAAGCTTAACAAGATTTTCCAAACCAAAGCTGACATCCGATTAAACTCAAAAACCTGTTCGATATATCATTTGAAATAATAAAAAAATATAAATCTTAATTCATACAAACATCACAATGAAAAGTTAAAAAAGGCAGCAAAGAGAAGCGACAATGATTAATTGTTGACCGCTACCAATATAGAAGTGATTTAATTTTTCAAATGAATCTGTAAACAAAACTTTCTATCTTTGTTATATTCCTAATTGAAACACAGGCACGCACATGTAAACAACAAACACATAAATAGTTAATCACGCCACAGTACATAAGTAAAAGCATCACAGATCAAAGTATTACAAAGGGAGGATGATATCAGAATACAGTGTTACGCTTGAACGATGCACGAAAGAAAACGAGCTGCTGGTTGTCCTTGTACTAACTCTACTCTTCCATTTTCTATATAATTTAGTATTTGTAATAGTTACGTTGGTAAATTCCACAAGGATCAATAAATAATTTTCATGCAGTGGAATGTGGACGTAATGCAGTTAGAATAATCAGTCTCTTTATAATCAGTCTTTTTACGAGATTTAGATGGGATACTAAACAAAAATAATGATTCCTTTAAAGGCACAAAGATATCCAAATATTGCTCTATATTTTATGAGAGTAAATATCATCGATGGAATTATATTTATTTAGTAGAAATATGATTCACGTGGGTTTGTAAGTTTATTGGGCTGCTGGAGGAAAGTAGGAACGTTTTCCCTCCAGCGGACAGGAGCGTCGTTAGGGCCCACCGCTGAGTCCAAACGTTCCTTTACTCGAGACTTCTTTCCCCTGCGTGAAATTCGTCCACTCTGCAGGTACCCAAGTGGTCCTCAAGGTCCATGCGGGAGGCCGCCTTCTTCGAGTCGCCAGTGCGTAGCCGATAAACCTTGATTCATGGCATTGGTCGGAGTCTTGACAGGGAGACGCGGTACGATAAATTTCCAGCGTTACCTCCTGGCAGCGTCTAGGGTAAAACCAGACGTACGATCATAAATTACAAGGGCAGTGTCTTGGGTGGACTCATGATGAATGCTCAGGAAATAGGAGGAATTAATCCCTTTGTCAGGAGGATCAGTCGCTTCCTTCCTTCCTTCCTTCCTTCCTTCCCCACCTAAGATACATACATCCACATCTTCCTTTAATCCTTAGGGGTGAAAAATGATTAGGTTTCAGGTTCGTTTTCGTGACAAGCCGCTGCCCCGCCCCACCGCTGCCCCGATCCGGCCCGGTCTCGCCCACCCTTTTAGTGGAAATCAATCCAGGTTAATTCTCAGGCTATCGGTTATCAGGTGTCGAGTGGGTGCAGGGAGATGCCATTAATTTTTCGCGTTCCATTAGTTTTTTTTTAAAGATGGATTCCTTACCTTGCATTCCCATTTCCTGGCAACGCATCGGTTTGCTCCTGAATACAACTCCTTCACAAACAGATGAAAATTCTATATAACACATTGATGATATGGATTCCAAGGATCTGGTCAATAAACGATATTTTCATTATTCCTTTTAATTGCAAAGAAGGACGTGGCTTTTGGAAACTCATTAAAGAGTATTAAATTTCTATCCCTTTTTCATTATTTTCCAAGTAAGTGTTGTTATCTAACCTTTTGTTTTGGAAGAAAATTATAATGTCACCCTCTGAGGTTTTCCAGAGACATAAATCCACACAATGAAATCTATGGTTAGCAAGGAAACAGGGAAATTATTTTAAGCTACTCGGCAAGATTCCAACCTGGGAGCCAAGACAGACACTGCAAGGGCAAAGATTTACCGCCACCATACCACATCCACACTGCATGCAGCATAACAGTATGATATTTATTTCACTATTATTCTCGAGTGTGGAGTAACGGCGCATACGTTATTAAAATCAGATCTAAACCACTTTACCTGCACGGATATCTTCATTGATTTTCCGAAGATGCCTCTTACCAACTGCGTCTTGTCTTTATCTTTCTCTCAATGTTACATTTTCTCTCTCTCTCTCTCTCTCTCTCTCTCTCTCTCTCTCTCTCTCTCTCTCTCTCTCTCTCTCTCTCTCTCTCTCTCTCTCTCTCTTAAGATGGTGACTTTACTTTATATTGCAACACTCTCCTCGCTCACTTCTCTCTAACCTCACGACTTGCTACCTACACATACTTTATCCCGTTCTCCTGACCCCTTCCCCTTCCCCTTCCTCCTCCTCCTCCTCCTCCTCCTCCTCCTCCTCCTCCTCTTCCTCCCCTGCTCACCAATACCGTAATGCACAAGAACCATTCCCTAGATTTATAGTCTTCTATCTATCCAGTTGGCCGAGTATAATAATGTGTCATTGCCTGTGCACTGAGAGTGAGGGGGAAAAAGAGAGAGAGAGAGAGAGAGAGAGAGAGAGAGAGAGAGAGAGAGAGAGAGAGAGAGAGAGAGAGAGAGAGAGAGAGAGAGAGAGAGAGAGAGAGAGAGAGAGAGAGAGAGAGAAGGAATGTTGTTACTCTGCTTTTAGTGACTAGGGAGAGAGCGCTGGAAGGAGAGGAAGGGTTGCAAAGTGAAGGTTTAAAGAGGAGAAAGTGAAGAGAAAAGATGGAAGAGAAATGGGCAGAAAAATGTGTAAGAAGAAGATAAAAATAAATAAGAAAAATAAAAAGAAAAGAAAGTACATATAAAATAATAATAACCAAAAAAACGATGAGAAAGAAGAAAGCTTAAAGAGGGGAAAAAAAAGAGGTTTAAGAGGATAAAGATGATGAGGAAGGAAATAAGACGATATGATATTGGTATACACAAGAGCCACAGAGTAAAGATAAAAAGATAGGAGCTGGAAAAGGGTGGATGGAAAGAATGTGTGGGAGTATCGGAGATCAATGAAACTTGAAACAAAGTCGGAGAAATTAAATTGAATCCGTGAGATCAAAGAAGCAAGGAAGGAAAAATAGAAGGGAATAAATACGCCAAAGTATTTCAAGGGAGCAATACAAGACTTACTGAATCGACGGAAATGAAAAAATAAATAAATAAAATTAAAAGAGAAAAAAAACACACAAAAGAAGAGGAAAATGTAAAAAATATGAAGAGTTAAAACGAATCCAGTAACTGAAAATCAAACAAAAGAGAGAAAAATATACAAAAATGAAAAAAAAAAAATCGAGGATACGAACGATTCAATCCAATCAATTTCTAATCACAAAACTTTAGCAAAATCACACCTAAACAGACACCAAACAGACCATATCCTTTCTGTTAAGCCACTACAGCAAACATTTCCCTTTTAACCTACTCAAAGCTCACCTCTGACCACTCCAAAACCAGCCTAAGCCCAACTCTAAGCCGGCAAACCCACCCACAAGCCTTACTAACCCCCTCAACCCCGCCCAGCCTCGGCCTCCACCCCAGCCCGACAAACTAGCTGTAAAACGAGCCCTTCCTCCCACGTGGCTGTTGACGGCGATAGGAAATTGTGCGTTAGTGTGTGTGTCTGTGTGTGTGTGTGTGTGTGTGTGTGTGTGTGTGTGTGTGTGTGTGTGTGTGTGTGTGTGTGTGTGTGTGTGTGTGTGTGTGTGAAAGAAGGAGAAACGATTAAAGGGTAAGAATCAAATGCATGAGAGAAACAAAAGCTGAAATAAATGTACATATTTTTATGTCAATCAAATATGAATTATATTTGAAGGAATAAATATAGAGGTTTTTAATGCACTTTTATCTGTTTCCTCTTAGTTAATTCTTCCCATTATTTTTTTTCCATGTTTTTTTTTTATATAAATGTATTTCAAGCTTCCTTTCCAATATGTGTGTAAAGGTTATAATTGATACACTTATTAATACATTAGTAACGTGTTTCTTTATAATTACACTTCCCTCACATACGAGATTTATACACAAAGATGAATGGACGCACTTGACATTTATACATTTTAAAGGTTATATACATTAATGTTGCTCTTTGTAGTTTTACGGAGAATAAATAAAATAAAAAGAAATGCATGGATGGTTTCGTTCCCTATATACACATTTTTTTTCTCTCTCCAAAACTGTTTATACTTTTGTCTATAAGTAAATAAAAGAATAAATCCAACAATTCATTAAAAAAAAAACATTAGCAAGTCCCTTTTTATATACATTTTTTTAAATACAGAACATTATTATTTTTTCTTTAAGTATAAATTGCATTAGTGTCTTTTTGAGGTCAATGACATTATACATTAAGTGATCATTACGTTTTCTTTCCGCTCATCATTTGTTTATTTTTCAATGGGGAACTAAATCACTTTTATACACTCTTTATATACTCGTGTTTTTTTTTTCCTCCTCCCGTTTTCTTTATGAGACTTTAAATCAAAATCGAAGGAAAAAAGAGATCGGTTCAGAGGATGCAGAGTCAAAAAATTCTGGACCCTCAATTAATCCTTCGTTCCCCTACACCCCGTTTATTCTCTCTCTCTTTCTCTCTCTCTCTCTCTCTCTCTCTCTCTCTCTCTCTCTCTCTCTCTCTCTCTCTCTCTCTCTCTGTCATGGCTGTCTTGCGTCGCTTAATTTATTGGACACTAACTTTCCTTTTTCTTCTCTCATCGTTATCACTTTTGTTTCCTTTTCCTTTTTTTCCGTGACTTTCCATTTTTCGGCAATAATTCTTCCCATTTCTTTTTATTGATTCGTACTTGTTTTATTGCTTTTTTTGTTTTGTTTTGTTTTGTTTCGCCTTTTTCACTTCACTTCACTTCCCTCTTTTTTTTTTTTTAACGCTTGATAATGGATAGATTTACATTCCGTATCCATTTATTTCGACCTCTTAAAAAGGCGTACCCATTTCTCTTTCCTTTTTTTTTTTTTTTCCTGTTTCGGCAGTTCCTCACTCTAACTACCTCTCTCTCTCTCTCTCTCTCTCTCTCTCTCTCTCTCTCTCTCTCTCTCTCTCTCTCTCTCTCTCTCTCTCTCTCTCTCTCTCTCTCTCTCTCACCCATTTTCATGCCTTCTGTTCTTTTCCTCCAATCTCTCCTTTTTTTTTCTCTTTTTCTACACCCATCTAGTCTCCTCTCCCTCCTTCCCTTCCCTCCCTCCCTCCTTCCCTCTCCGCCCCTCCCTCCCTCCCTCCCTCCTTTGCCTCGTCGTTCAAAGAGAGATGCAGAGGCACAAAACATTTTTAACTGCCTCTATTTTTTCACCAACGCACACAGTCCTTAGTCGCGCCCTTAGAAATGGCTGTCCACACCTACATACACATACGTACATATACACACATACACACCTTTTGTTTTTTCTTTGTCACGTCATTTGTCACGTCACAGGTGTAGTCTTTTCCACAATGTTCCGTTTTCTTTGTGTATATTTTTTTAGGGGGTGCTATGATGTTTCGTATATATTTTTTCTTCTATTGTCTGTATCTTGAAAATATGGTAAGTTTCACTGTTTTTTTCTTTCTTTATTAATTTTTCTTTTCATTATCTTTATACTGTGCTCAATTAATTTTCCTCTTTTCAGTGTTACATTACTATTATCATTATTATTATTATTATTATTACTCTTATATATGTTGCTTTGCTTCAATTAGTTTATCCTCTTATTATCTTTCTCTCTTATCTTTTATCTCACACGTTCCTTCTCCTTCCTCCTCCAAGGCCGGCGTCTAATTCAACTTCCAAAGACCTAACTTCAACCTGTTTTTTTTTTTCCTTCTTGTTCAATTTCTTCCTCGGCATCCGTGTCATTGGTCTTGTTCTCTCTGTTTATCTTTCTTTCTATTTGTCTGTCTCTCTGTTTGTTCTCTCTCTCTCTCTCTCTCTCTCTCTCTCTCTCTCTCTCTCTCTCTCTCTCTCTCTCTCTCTCTCTCTCTCTCTCTCTCTCTCTCTCGGGTGTTTTTCGACATCATATTTTTCACTGTTTAAGCTCTTGGAAAAGTTGAACGTGAGAGAATATGGAAGAGATGAAAAAAAGAGAGAGGAGGAGGAGGAGGAGGAGGAGGGAGGAGGAGGAGGAGGAGGAGGAGAAGGAGGAGGAGGAGGAGGAGGAGGAGGAGGAGGAGGAGGAGGAGGAGGAGGAGGAGGAGGTGGTGGGAGACAAAGGCAAAAGTTTGCTCAGCTGGAACAGTTCCCGCGGAGGGAGGAAAAAGGAGTGGGGGAAAAAGGGGAGGTGATGGGAGAGAGAAAGCCGCATAGAGATGGAAGGAGGAAAGAAAGAACGGATGGAGGAAGAAAGGGAGGGAGGGAGGGAGGGAGGGAGGGAAGAAGGGTGGGAGAGAGGGAGGGAGAAAGGAGAAAGAAAATGAGGAGGAGGAAGAGAATGAGGAAGAGGGAAAAGATTAATTGTTCTTGTAAAAGATGAAAAATATTATTAAAGATTAATGATAAATATCTTAATAATTTTTTTTGTTGATGATAAAACGATGAAATGTTTTCTAGAGAAGATTAATTGCGAATAAAAAGTTTTAAACATACACACACAGCCCAGCGAGCGGTACACACCTTCATTGTATACACACACACACACACACACACACACACACACACACACACACACACACACACACACACACACACACACACACACACTCATCAGCAGTCAAGCCTCAAATTCCAAACACGAAACACACTCATAAACTTCACATCATCACACAAGTCTCATTAAAACTTCCACATAGAGTGACAACAAACACTCCCACCTTAACACAACACAACATAAAACACACATCATCTATACACTTACACAAATAAAAACAACCTCAACAAGACCTCCACAAAACTAAAAACTTCAACCAAAGTCAAAGTATTTCAACCATAACTATGAACTCTTTGTGTCCTTGGTAGACCGTTGGGGGAAACCTTACCATTTCTTCCCCTACCGTCTTTCTTTCCCTTAGCAACGTTGACATCCACTAACAGAGAGAGAGAGAGAGAGGCCAGACAGGACAATCTTTGATAATGGCTTGCGAGACCACTCTGATATTCTCTTTACTTCGAGATACGAGGACGTCATTGCAACCACAAGTGTCTCTATGGAAGAAGGGAGGAGGAGAGAGAGAGAGAGAGAGAGAGAGAGAGAGAGAGAGAGAGAGAGAGAGAGAGAGAGAGAGAGAGAGAGAGAGAGAGAGAGAGAGAGAGAGAGAGAGAGAGAGAGAGAGAGAGGAAAACAGGAAAATAAAAGAAAATGGAAAAGGAGGTAAAGACTGGTCGTTTGGTGAAGGCGAAGAATAGTGAGAGTAAGACAGAGATCAAGAGGTTATTTGGAGGTGCATTACGGAAGAGAGAGAGAGAGAGAGAGAGAGAGAGAGAGAGAGAGAGAGAGAGAGAGAGAGAGAGAGAGAGAGAGAGAGAGAGAGAGAGAGAGAGAGAGAGAGAGAGAGAGAGAGAGAGAGAGAGAGAGAGAGAGAGTAGTTGGAGCCATAACCATAACTCTTCCCTGATAATTCCAGTTTTGAAACAACACCAGAACCATTAACACACACACACACACACACACACACACACACACACACACACACACACACACACACACACACACACACTTCCCTTACGTCACCTCCCATAGAGTTTCCAAAATACAATACCTGCTCAATAAATATCACTCGCCTTCAAACGTTATCCAGTATAGGTTACGGCAAGCTGGCGGGAGGCGTGAGAACCAATAAGCGTATCTAGCACCTGTTTGACGGAGGTGCTTGGTCAGGGGGGGCGGGGGCGGGGGGGCGAGAGGGGTGACAAGAGTTGCTGCCTCCCCAGGGGTACGCAGGCTCGCTTGGTCACCGCTCCGTTAAGCAAAGGCATGAATATCAGCCAAGGTTTGGGACACTGGCTTGCTACCACTCGGCTCAGGATAAGAACCCGAACTGTATGGGACAGTCTCAGTCACCCTCCTCTTCTCTTACGCTCCATGTCACCTCTCCCCTCTTTATCCCTCCAGCTCCTTCTCCCTTTTCTTCTCCCCTTCCCCCTCTTGGCTTCCTCAGCTTTCGATAAACCCAGACTTTTCCAATACAGTAACTCTTTGTTTTTGTTCCCCGTATCAGGGCGTCAGGCCACCTCGGTAAATCGCCAAGCAAAGTTTTCAAGAAAGTTAGCTTCACGCTGCCCATGAAGTTCCTGCCCAAACGGAGGTGAGGATTAGGGAAATTCGCTTCATGGCGGCCGGAAAAATAATGTGTATGCGTGGGAAAGATTTACTAGTTTTGCTTTGTGTTGGAGGGAGAGTATTGGGAGTAGATTTGTCCATTCCCTCCATCTCTCCCTTTCTCTTTCTCTCTTTTCTCTCCCAATCCAATTTGCTGCCGAGGCCTGGGAGTGTTCCGCCCGGTTAATCTCTGACAAACTTGGGATGTAAACATTAGGATCTTAATCTCATAAATATGGCAGATGGCCAGAGCTCTGACAAAAGCATCTAAGCTCTTATAAAAGGATGGCGACGTTCTTGAAAAGTTGCACTATAAAGTCGCCTTCCCGCCTCAGCTGACCGTGTCCAATGACTTCATCTCACCTTCATTCTCTGACACACAATCGGTAAATGCATTGAAAACGAGTTTCTATCAAGAAGAGCCACGTCCTGTTTCCCCGTGAGGACAAAGAGGCGCTAAATCTATTCATTACCATTGGGCGGCGCACCTAAAGTGTTTCCCTGATAAGCCAGGAGCCGCTGTGTAAACAAACCCCAATCGGATCCCACCTACATCGTCACCCGGACACCCACCCTGATCCTCCCTTCCCTTCCCGACCCTCCTAACTTTGTTCCGCCTTGCCTTGCCTTGCCCTGCCTTGCCCTGCTCCGCCCCATCCCGTTCCGTCCCTTTCACCGTGACCCTCTCTACTCTTTCCAATTAATTACTGGAAGAAGCGTTCATTTCAGGGAGGAGCTTCATCAATATAACAGAAACCAATTGGCGGAGCTGTAAGACTCGCTGCACATCTCTAAGAACAAGAGAGCATCGTGGCTTTGGCGGTATCTCCCCCCACCCTCCCTCTCTCTCCCCTTCCTTCCCTCTCTCCCTTGCGATAGAGACGTCCGCCTGCCTGGTCGACCTTGGTAGCACTGACTTGGCCACATTCAATTATTCGGATCAATGGGGTTCCGAAAAAGGCCTGTGGAAGCTACACAAAACTGGCTGATACAAATGAATGGCGGGGCGACAAAGGACAAACTAATCATGTGTTGGGGTTGAACGAGCCTGGCGCCGAGATATGGCACACGACACCAACAGCCAATGAACGACCAAGAATCACGCGCCGAGTTGACTTAAAGGAGAGGATTGGTCGAGATGATTCACGGCGCTGCAGGGCTGAGCTTGGCGTTTCTCAGACAATGCCAATGAGTGGAACAGGGGAGGAAAACAAGAGGATTGGAAAGAGGAAAGAAGAGGGTAAGAAAAGAGGTGTAAGGGGTGAAGGCAAGATATGAGAAAGATAGAGAAATGAACCTTGACCGAAAAGAAAGAAAAATATACTCACACACCAGTTTTCTTGCTTGACGGAGGATGATGAGTGAGCAGGAACAGGGAAAAGGAGAAAACAGAGACGGACAGGAAAACGGTGGAGCCAAAATATCTGGATTTAGAGAGCAGTTCTTGCAGAAAATCCAGGAAGCGAGCCTCAGCGTGTGCCTTGAGGGAGTACAAGCGAGACAAGCCGAGTGAGTGTGCTAGAGACTCGGAGATGGAATGATGGCAAAAATACGAATCAGAAATATGGTACAGTATTGATATTTTTTTCTATTATTTGTGGTAATACGATTATGCGTCACTTTCTGTATATATTGATGTTTTTACCCTCGCACGTAGGACTGAGAACATGGAAGGGACAACATACAAATAACTATAACACAATTGTAGTTACGAAAGGGAAATTATTGACACTTATTTTCTCTTCAGTGTTGGTAAAAATGAAAAGCATCTGTTATCGTCTTGTCAAAACCTCACGGTATCAGTTTACTTTTGCTTGCCTTTGTGAACCATGAGGCAACGACAGCAACGCATCACAAGGCATCCACTGCACGTGTTCCCCTCAAGCTCAGTCAGACTCGTCGTCACAGTGGTCAATTTTATAACCGCTGTGCAAAAAAAACTTCCCGGCCTTCAATTTATAGCACTTTCAAGATGAAGAAAAAAAAAATCTTACAGTCCCTTCAGCGGCAGTTGCACAAAAGTTTCCATGTTCCACTTGGCGGCAGTAAGAGAGGGTCGGGTGGAGGAGAAAAAAAAAAAAAAAAAAAAAAAAAAAAAAAAAAAAAAAAAAAAAAAAAAAAAATCCACCGAATAAATGAAAAAAAAATAAATTACAGAAGTTTTTAGCAAGTCGACAGTGTCCTATTTAGTTGTCAGGCACCAGCTGGAGGACTTGTAATAGGCACAGATATATCCTTTTCCAATGTCCTTCCTTTCCATACTCCAACTCTATTTTTTCCCCTACCATTACTTCTAT
Source organism: Cancer borealis (assembly GCA_036785275.1). NCBI lineage: Eukaryota > Metazoa > Arthropoda > Malacostraca > Decapoda > Cancridae > Cancer > Cancer borealis. The sequence continues at coordinate 50,986 of JAXIVD010002336.1, read as the reverse complement.
TTTCATATTCATCTTCCTATTTCTTCATTTTCCCTTTTCGTATTCCTTCCATGATTTCCTTTCACTTTTCTCCTCTTGTTTCCCTTTCCTCTCCCTCCCTCTTTTCCTCATCTCCCTCTTTCCTCTTGAGTCCTATCCAGGTGTTTCCTTTGGCACCTTTTCCTGTTTTATTACCTGCCCTCGGACACCTCATTGTTTACTCTCTCTCTCTCTCTCTCTCTCTCTCTCTCTCTCTCTCTCTCTCTCTCTCTCTCTCTCTCTCTCTCTCTCTCTCTCTCTCTCTCTCTCTCTCTCTCTCTCTCTCTCCAACTTTATCCAACCTTTCTTCCATTTATCCATCTTTATTTTCTTCTCCCTCCTACTCCTTGCCTCTCCTCCATTCCCTTCCCCATCTAGACATTTTTCTCTCTTCCCTGAATTATGGCGGACAGAACAAGCGGTCATTAATCTTAAGGTAGTTAGCGCTGCAATCAAGTGCTTAATGGCTCTCGGGAAAGGTGAGTGTGATACCACGATAAATAGAGAAGGTGAGAGGCAAGGCAAGGTAGTTATGGAGGTAGAAGAAAAAGGGGAAATGTTTATCTTTAAAAATTCGTAATATATAGATGGTTGAGAATTGCAGTTTATATTATAATCTTTAAAACCTATACCATTCAATTTTTTTTTTTGGACAAGATGCGAAAAATACGAAATAGTTACACGTTTTGATATATTTAAAGAACGATATTTTCATGTGAATAATTAAAGAGATCATATAAAAGAAAAAAAGAAAAAAAACTCGTTGCAAACTCTAATATTCAAATAATAAATATATATATTTTACGAATTCCGCGGTTAAAAAAAAAGGATATATATTCACCTTCCAATTAACACAACTATTTCTGACTGGCTAGACTGACAGACGGGCTGACTGCAACGAAATGACCGACGTGGAAGCGACACAAAAGAAGAAGAAAAAAGGTCAGCAGGGAAGCAGTAACGGGTCAGCAGGGAGTCAGCAGGCGGAACAGTTACGCTCGTAGCACACAGGAGCGGAAACTGCTGACTGAAGCGCAGTACTGTGACTTTGGCTCTCTTTCTCTCTCCCTTTTTTCTCTTTCACTCTCTCACTCTCTCATCACCAGCAAGAACATCATACTCATCCTCAAGCATAATAATCATCATCATCATCAGCATTGCGAAGGAAGAAATGAAAATTCCTCTCAATAAATCCAAGTCGTGTTTCCCGCGTTTCGCCAAGGGAGTGATAAATCCGTCTGGCCCTGATACACGATGTTTTGTGTGCTGTGTGACGAGAGAGCGAGAGGCTTGATGGATCACCGCACTGGTCTTCTGCCGGCGGCGCTGACGGGGAGAAGGAGTAGGAGGTGGTAGTGGTAGTGTGTGGTATTGGTGGTGGTGGTGGTGGTGGTGGGTGGTGGTGGTGGTGGTGATGGTGGGTGGTGGTGGGTGATGGTGTGGTGGTGGTGGTGGTGGTGGTAGTCGATGAATAAGAGGTGAAAAGGAATGGTGTAAGGAGAGAAAAGAGAAGATGAGTAAGTATCCTAGGTTTGAGTTGGTGTGTGTGTGTGTGTGTGTGTGTGTGTGTGTGTGTGTGTGTGTGTGTGTGTGTGTGTGTGTGGTGTGTGTGTGTGTGTGTAATGTGTGTGTATGTGTGTGTACGTGCGCGCTTGCAGTTCAACACACAAAAGATCAAACAAAACTCTTACAAACCCTTTCAAACCATTCACTAAAAACATTCAATCAACAGTCAATGCAATTACTAATATCATTACCACAATCAGCCCCACAATCTACTCATTAACTGATTTTCATTACCACCCACCCTACCTACTACCATGTCTACCACACTATACAACCACAGCCCTTAGTACTACCATTACCATTACCAACACCCTTCTCCTTTACGCACAAGACCCTTCCCTTCCTCCCCTTTCTCCCTTTCTCCCTCCTTCGCCCCTACAGAAATCAAACAGCTGTAGGAGACAAATGAGAAGTTAAGATGAAGTTCAGAATAGTGGCTAGTTTGAGGGACGACCAGTGTGGGATAGTGTTTGCATTCTCTCTCTCCTCTCTCTCTCTCTCTCTCTCTCTCTCTCTCTCTCTCTCTCTCTCTCTCTCTTCTTATTTCATTTCATCTTCCCTATCTCACTGATGCAATTAGTATATTCCTCTCTCCCTCCTCTCTCCTTCCTCTCCCTCCCTCTCTCTTGAACTGTCTTCCTCCCCCTAATTTTCCTTCCACATACCGTTTCCACTCCCTCCCTCCCTCCCTCCTTCCTTCCTTCCTTCCATTCCTGTCTATCTTTCTCTCCCTTCGCACCCATTATTCCACTACGTCAGTCTACTGTCCTATTTTTCTTTTCTCATTCTCTCTCTTCTTTCTTTGTTTTCCTCCCTCCCTTGCCACCATATAAAGATGAGGGGAGGAGAGATATTACACGCTAACTTTCCGAACTCAGATAATAATAATAATAAAAAAGAAACGAAAAAAATATACAGCGTAGTGGTGAAGTTAAGAAGGGATCGAGGCGGCGTAGTAAGAGGATCACAGACTGTCTTGCTCGCCTCCTATAAGGGAATCGGATCCATTTACTTTATTAAAATAGCACTGGAGGGGAAGAAGGAAGGAGGAAGGGGAGTATTAAGGAGTGTCAATTAACAAGAGGATTCGATCGTGTGTGTGGCAATAGGATATGGTGTTTGGATACGGGAATTGGAGGTAGATTTTAAAAGGATTTGGAAAAGGGAGAAGAGGAGGAGGAGGCGAAGGGAATTATTCTCAAGGTCTCAGAGGGAAAATTTAAGAGAGTTTCGATACAAAAGAAGTAAATTGCTTTGCGAAATCTGCTGTTTTGTCACGTAATCTCTTTCCATTTCCAGGTTTTTTTTCTCTCTCGCTTTTCTCTTCTTTTACTTCGTTTCTTTCGACAGCTATCAAACGTTATCTTTACTCTTTTTAAACATTTGATCTATTGCACATATTTTTTGTTTTATTAAATATGATTAATGCTTACTTTTTTTTTCTCTTCTCTCTCTCTCTCTCTCTCTCTCTCTCTCTCTCTCTCTCTCTCTCTCTCTCTCTCTCTCTCTCTCTCTATGATGTTTATTTTCTGTCTTCATCGTTCCTCTTCCAACTTAAAGCTTGTTAACTTTTCTCAAACTTTTTAATGCAACGATTTAATCAGCCCCACTTCATTATCTTCATGCTTATGGCCTCCAGTGAACACTTCATCTAATTAAACAGCCTTTCTATACACTACATTCAACAGTTATACATTAATTTTCCCCTTCCTTCTCTTCTACGCTTATAATACTCCCGAATAAACACATTAATATACCTACCTTACCTTCCCTTTCCTTATCTTATCTTCTACCATATTCCTTGATTTCGTCTTAACATCTTCTTCTACTTCCTCCTCGCCACAATCCTTCCCTTCCTACTATGGAACCGTATCCTTTCTCTCCTCCCTCAAGTTATGTTCCCTCCCTCGTTTCTAAGCCGAAGATTAACCACAAGGGCGATAGAGAGCTTGGGAAATTGACCATCATTTCGAGTAATCAAGCGTTAGGAAATCCAGGGAGGAGGCGGGAGGGAATGCGGGAAGGAAGAGGGAGGCGCGGAGAAGTTGGAGATAATTAGAAAGCTTTGAAAAAAAAATATGGGGCTTCAATTGAAAATGGGTTGGTTGGCGGGAGAATATGGGGACGATTAAAAGAAACATAGGGCGGGGTATCATTTTTTCTTCTTCTTCTTCTTCTCTCTCACTCTCTCCCTCCCTCCCTCCCTTCGTACTGGTAATGTGGTGAAATAAAGGTACTAGTTCGGATTCAGGGGAAAAAAAAAGAAATATATGAGAAACTGTATGACTGGCAGAATTTGGCGATGTGATTAGACTTAATATGCAGGTTTGGCAAACTTCTGAAGAACTGAGGTAATGGACAGCAAGGAAAGAAGGAAGGAAGGAACGAAGGAAGGAAAGATGGAAGGTAAGAAAGAAGGAATGGAGGAAAAAGTTGTTAGGTTTTCCTTTTTTAATATAGAGGAAGCGAGGGAGGGAAGATAAAAAATGACAGCATGCAGAGAGAGAAGGAAAGGGGTGGAGGGAAAAACATGAGTGAGGAAAAGAGGGCGACAGCAAGAGGGAAAAATTCTTTGGCTCTAGAGAGGAAAGAGAAGGAAAAAAAGGACTGAGATAGAGGGAATTTTGGGTATGGGGAAAGATGAAGGAGGGAGGAAACTAAGAAAATAAAGTAACCTAAATATAGTAGTGCACAGGAGAAAAAAACAAAACTTCAAACACACACACACACACACACACACACACACACACACACACACACACACACACACACACACACACACACACACACACACACACACACACACACACATATAGATAGATAGATAAATAGAAAGATATAAGAAAAAAATCCTATTCTTCCTCCTCCACTATTAGCAACCACTCTTCATCCTTCTCTCACTCCTTCCTTTTCTCTCTCTCTCCCTCCACTTGTCTTCTTCCCAATGTCGGGTCATGTCTGTAATCCTTAACACTCTACGTTGGTAATCCTGTGAATCCCCTCATGTCTTCCTCTCCTCCTATACGTCCTCCTTTTTCCCCCTCCTTGTCTTTCCCTGCAGCTCTATTCACTTCAAAATCCTATGTTATATCTTTTATGAACCTTATGTAGGCACGTACGTATGTATATGTAAGTGTGTGTGTGTGTGTATGTGTGTTGAGATATACGTACATGTGTAGGTATGCTTACTACCTACACTGAGAA
>JAXIVD010002336.1:38698-41198 GCA_036785275.1 Cancer borealis | reverse complement strand
TATTCCTAAGCACCATACTGGGAATTATAAATTAGACAGTAATGAAATGCCAAATACATTACCGCATTGAAGCAATTTAGTGATATTTAAGTATATATTTGGTAAAACAATGCTTTTGAAAATATATATGATTTTCTTTTCTATATTATTTGCTTTCTTTCTGCCGTTCACTATTTTCTTTTTTCTTTTCAATATTGCTTGCTCTATACTTTCTTCACTCAGCATTTTTCTTTCCTCCCTCCTTGCTATCATCATCACTGTTATATTCCTGTTTCCATTTTCCTTCATCATTCCCTGCTTCCCTTCTTTACACTCCACTTTTTTCCCTTCCTTTCTCCTCCACACCGCTTTCTTATACTTCCTATTACCACCATTAAGCCCTTTCTTTCTCCTCCTCCTCCTCCTCCTCCTCCTCCACCCTTGCCCCTTCCTTGCTTCACTCGTGTTTCCAAAGTAGCGGACACACATGAGGCACGTGACTGGTGTGTTTGCTGAGTCAATTAGTCTTAATGTTCCCCAACTTGCTAGACGCCAGGCCACCTTAAGTCAGTCAGTCCCCCGGTAAGTCAATACATGGTGAGGTGGTCAGTCAGTGAAAGAGTTGCTATTCTTGCCTCAAAGTGGTTTCTTCCCTTAGTGGTTTTTATTAGGTTTTTCTTCGTCTGTGTCTTGACTGTTGAGGTGAGTGAGTTTTCTTTTAAAGGGAATAAGTGTATAAAAATAAGACTGAGAGAGAGAGAGAGAGAGAGAGAGAGAGAGAGAGAGAGAGAGAGAGAGAGAGAGAGAGAGAGAGAGAGAGAGAGAGAGAGAGAGAGAGAGAGAGAGAGAGAGAGAGAGAAGAGAGAGAGAGAGAGAGAGAGAGAGAGAGAGAGAGAGAGAGAGAGAGAGAGAGATTCTAAAGAAGAGTGAAAAAAACGCAGTAATGAGGTTTAATCATGGTTTGAAAAGACAAACATGGGGCAGTAATTTAATAACGAGACTCCTGCTCAAAGTTCACAATACCTGGAAACATGAGAGTAGTTTTGTGGCTGAAATATGCAAGTATACATGTATCAAAGTATTTTCATTTCATTTCCAGAGTATCATCAACTTTTATACATAGTGCGTTAAACCAGCCGAGGGAAAATCAAAGAAAAAGCTGTAGTGGGAGAGAAAAAAGAAAAGAAAATAACCACGAAAATTATATATAAGAAACTGCAGATGAAAATTATCGACAAGGGAAAAAAAACAAAATTCCCTTTTTAATTTGGATTCGATTCTTTAAAATTACAAGGAATTGAAACCCAAAACACAACTAATTCCCCCCCCCCCAAAAAAAAAAAAAAAAAAATGGGCATGAAAACGAAACACAAACACCACGAACAGAAAAAAAAAAAAAAAAAAACATCCAATCAAAACACCATTACAGAAGGAACTAACCTGATTAAAAGCAGACTCCGTGATCCAGCAAGGAAAACACAAGACAACATAATCTCACAGGCAGCCACAGCGTCGTAAACTCACCCAAGCTTGAGTTTATATTCTCTCAGGCCAGGTCGCGAGTCTCCCCCACACCCTCCCCCCCTTAAGGGTCCACAACTCTCCAAAGGATAAATAAATAAGCCGCAACTTGATGCCGTAAGAGAGGAGGAGAAGAGCCACAAACGCCGGCCTATATCGCAAGAGAGTCGTAAGGGTGGCGTCCCCTCGTCTTCTAATACCTCAGACGTCCGTGATGCAGGGAGAGGAGGACGAGGACGGGAGGAGGAGGAGGAGGAGGAGGAGGAGGAGGAAGGAAGAAGACGAAGAGGTAGAGAAAGAAAGGTGCGTGTCTCTGATTCCAGGTGGATGGCTGGAGGGAGGAGCAACAGGACATTAACCTCAATTTTTAAACACATTCCTAACGACCTCCCACATAGGCCCTCTCCAGAATTACTCTCACACAGAAAACTTGGGGGAAAAAAAGAGAACGTAAGTACCTACAATTTACTCGGAAGTGCAAGTAAACGCCTGCACGACACCTCAACGAGCGTCACATTCTTGAAGTAATGGCGACGGTGTTAGGAAAGACCTTCGCTCCACTAAGTACACAACGATGTATATTCTAAAACGCCAACTGCATTACACTGATTGTCTGGCTTGCCTTATTCTCCTCCTCTTCCTCCTCCTCCTCCTCCTCCTCCTCCTCTTCCTACCCTCTAGTGTCGTCTTCCATTTTCCTCTCTTCTGTAATCTCTAGAGGTTTAAGGAAATAGGTATGTTTATGATTTTCCTGTTTGCTTGCTTGTGTATCTCTCTGTTTGTCTGTATGTGTGTATGTCTGTGTGAAACTCTGTTCTATGTAATAAAAGTAAATACTATCACTTGTTTTGTTTCTTAATACAGATACAGTTTTCATATTAATGTGTTTTTATTTATTTTTCTCTCTCTTTCTCACATTTCTCTCAATTAACGTCATGTCTGTTTATTTTCTCCCTTCCTGTAGAGACAAAAACAATACTGTTATTCTTGGACAAAAGCA
>JAXIVD010002336.1:31198-36198 GCA_036785275.1 Cancer borealis | reverse complement strand
CGGATAACTGACAAGGATGATCCTACATATACATATATAAAATGCATATATACAAGCTTTCTCGAGCGTTATGCATTTACAAGTCAATAATTCTGAACAACCATTCTCTCTCTCTCTCTCTCTCTCTCTCTCTCTCTCTCTCTCTCTCTCTCTCTCTCTCTCTCTCTCTCTCTCTCTCTCTCTCTCTCTCTCTCTCAATAGGTGATCACAGCGAGGGACACTCATAAAATATTTACAGATATTGCCTCTAGAACTGTTACCGAGAGGGAGAAAAAGAGGGGAAGAAGAGGGGAAGGAGGGATAAGGTAAATGAAAGTATAAAAGACTAACTAAACCTCAAGAGAATAGAGAAAAGGTACGTATATGGCGCACGTAGACACACACACACACACACACACACACACACACACACACACACACACACACACACACACACACACACACACACACACACACATAATCCTATACTACAAAGTGGAATAACCTCAACAATTATGAAAAATGTAAAGCATAATTATGTGCTTTATGGAAGAGTTGAAATGGTAGAAGGAAAGGCTATGTGTTAAGGACAGACTAATTAGAGTTAAATTGAGTGGGAGTGAAAAATTATTTGAGTGGAATATTAATTGAAACTTTAACATCTTAATATATACTCATTTACTCTTTTTTTTTATATATTTTTTTTAGCTTCGAGCATCGATATGAAAAAATACAAATAGAATAGAGTCGATTAACTTTGATGTTAGTAACGCCATGACTCCAGCGAATATCTATTAAAAATACACATATATACTCTTTTTTTCCAAGTAATATCGGATCAGAGACGACCGTTTCCGATTCGGTTACAACACCATTTCGCGTGCACGTTAAGCGTTTCATGTTTCAATAATAACATTTCACGTGTAACTCACTCTCCCTCTTCACCTGTAAACAAAAACATCATTAATAATGTATCCGTGTAATGGCTTGACTCCCATTGGCCTCGTGTGTCGGGGGATAAAATGGATCATGTACATTTGATTACATCCATTAACAACAACTTTTACATAACAAAACACTTAATAACACTCCATAACAGTTTGCAATGCCGTGCACAATTCCCTGTCACTTGCATGTCGTCCACTTCTTACTGCAATTTATTTTTCAATTTGCAGGAACATTTTACAAAAGTGAACCGTCCTCTTGTTTCTTTCTCTTCTTCCATGTAAATACGAAACAACAACAACAACAACAACAACAACAACAACAACTACCAATATTGCTACTACTACTACTACTACTACTACTACTCCTCTGATCCCCTCCCTTTAAATGTCCCCTTTTCGTTCCCCTTGCGACCCCTTGCCTAAACCTGCTTCACGAGATCCATTTAAACCTTTATTTTTCACTGATTCTTTTCACCTGAGCTAATTTACCTGGCGGCGGGGTAGGGCGGGGCGGGCGTGTGGGTGTGAATAGAGCGTCCTCCTGCTGCTGTTTACTCTCCAGGTGAGACGCGTGCAGGTAAGGGTGTTAGCAGGACACAGGTGTACGTAGGTGGGTGTTCAGGTATGGTGTGAGGTTATATTTCTTTTTGCTTTTCTCTCTCTCTCTCTCTTTTGTTGTTTTTTATTTTACAGTTGTGTTTATTTATTTGTTCGGTTTGGGTGTGTAACTTTTATCACGCGTTTGTTCATCTCCCTTCTGTCCTGCTGTTGTTCCTCTGCCGCTGTTTTTTAATTGATATTTACGGATTATTCTTGTAAAGCTTGAGGGGAAGGGAGAGGATTGAAATGTGAAGCAACCTTTTATTTTATTGCGTGCTGTCTCTCGCTCTCCTTCTGTCTCTGCCTCGACCTCTCTGTGTCTCTGTCCGTTCGTCTGTCTCTCCCTTCCATCACTCACACATCACTTCCTTTTTGCCCTCGCCCTCCAGCCCCTCGTCTCTCCCTCACTCTGGATCACAATGAAGCCAATACATTAGAATAACACAGGATGCTGCTCCTTCATATTATCCTTCGGGCCACCGCTTTCCATCCCTCATATTCCTTCCCTCGTGACTTCTCAATATTTCAATACCCCGATATCATAGGCTGTGGTGTATAGGCCTACTGATTAAATTTTGCTAGGGGAGAAGGTGTTTCTGAGGGGACTAAGAAGGCAGGGACACGTGTTTGGGGTTTGTAAGAGAGGGGAAAGGTATGCATATATGAGGAGGGAAAGAGGGGAGATGAATGGGGTGAGAGTAAGTGGAATCAGAGGAAGTAACTTGCTGACTGAGTGAATGAGAAAATGAGAAAAAGAGGAATGATAAGTTAGGAGAAAAAATAAGTGAGAAACACCTGTCTCTCTTCACTCTTTCACCGCCTTGCGTCCTCCCTTATACACCTCTGTCGACACATCATCCCTGTCACAACAAAGAGTGCCTTACAGCCTTCACCACCACCACCACCACCACCGCCACCACCATCACCACCACCACCACCACCATAACCTTTCATCACACCGCTGTCATCACACAAGCTCTGCCATATTACACACTATCTCTGTTACACCTACGTTGGTTTGTGGCATAACTATATTTTTTTTATATTATTCACTAACCATTCCAAGTTCTAGTAAAGTGTATTTGTACTTAAAGCAGTGTTCCTAATTCTCCTTATAAATCACATGAAAAATGAATAGAGAAAGGAGATCAAAATGTACATAATCTAAAGTTTTCTTAATCACTCTCTACATACTGCATCGGTGTTGTAAATAACTAAACTCTACTCCTTGTAAAATATGCAATAACAACGCGATTAGTTGATAGTTGATATTTACGAAGATATACATACGATTACCTAAAATAGACGACCAAATGATAGAAGAAAATGAAACTTGCATCGAATTTAGGAATAAAGGGGAAAGGATAAAACCAGATACCATCCACCCACACACTCCCTAAATCCCTCTTGCATCCATAAGCACACACCCTGCCCCTTCCACCCACATCACGCCATCCTGCACCTATCTACCACTCCTCCACCCAACCACACTAGCACCAACTCTCACCCCCCTTTTCCTCCAGCCCAGCCCTTGCCCCTCCTCACTCCCTGCCTCTACCAGCTGCCACAGAGAAGGGCGAAGGATTGATATTCTGGGGAGTCGCTGGTGTGATTGTCAATACTCCTTGTTTGTCGGGGGCTGATTATGTCCGTCCAGCTGGAAGCACCTCTGAAGGGAGCAAGGAAGATGGGAAGGCGAGGCAAAGGAAGACAAGATCAACTAAATATGTAGAAAAAAGATTAAGGATGTTTTTATATTTTCTATTGTATACTCGTGGATGCGGACACACACACAGACACACACACACACACACACACACACACACACACACACACACACACACACACACACACACACATACACACACACACATACAGACACACACACACACACACACACACGTCTGGCAGGAGATAAATCAACTAACGTGATTTGTGGTTCCTTTGGTTGTCTGATCCTATTCTTACCAAATGGAGGTGGTGGTGATGGTGGTAGTGGTGGAGAAAATAATGATGATGATGATGATGATGATGATGATGATATTCCTGCCATCACAATTTTTCATGAATAGCCTCTATCTGTTAGTAGTGATGGGGTGGTGATGGTGTTGTCGTTGTCGGTGATGATAGTGGTACTTGAGTGTATGTGGGAATAATGGTGTGGGTGACGAGGACTGAGTGTCATGGAGGAGGAGGAGGAGGAGGAGGAGAAGGAGGAGGAGGAGGAGGAGGAGGAGGAAGAGGAGGAGGAGGAGGAGGAGGAGGAGGAGGAGGAGAAGGAGGAGGGGGCAGCAATGGTGACAAAGTGTGAAAAATGATGGAGGGAAGGAATGTGTATGGGAGTAGTAGTAGTAGTAGTAGTAGTAGTAGTAGTAGTAGTAGTTTAGCTGTTTTCAAAGCGGAAGAGGAAGAGGATAAAACAGCAGGACTGAAGTGTTGATGGTAGTGTGAGGGGAGTGTGAGGGTAGTAGAGTGTGAGGGGAGTGTGAGGGGAAGAGTATCAGCTGTGTATGTAATAGGATTTTCCTCGTATCTGGCACAAGGGAAAAATACCACACATATACATACGAGAACACACCTATGTTCCCCTTACTTTGAGGGATTTCATGGATGAGGCGTGTGAGAGGTGGAAGAGGAGAGGGGGGAGCGGACAGCCTGAATACCTTAGAAGGGGGTTATCAAGGAAGGGGCGATAGTGTGGCCGCAGGAGGAGAAGGGTGTCTCTGTGTGAAGGTAAAGTAAATAAAAGCAATGGCAGAGACGAAACAGTAAGAGAATAGGAAGGAAAATGTAGATAGCGAACAAGCTAGATGTAAATATTTCAATTTCCGTTTGCATTAAGGAATGAAAAGAATACAAAAAAGTTAAAAGGGTTTGACTCTGTTGCAAAATAAAAGTTTCCTCGATACATATGTTGCATGATACACTTACTTGTCTATCTACATAAAAGTTTATCTACGAGAAACGAAAAGCAAATATATAAACGCACAACTGAGACGAAGGGAAAAAAACGTATGATCTAAAAAGGATTATTTAAATTATCCTTATGCACACACACACACACACACACACACACACACACACACACACACACACACACACACACACACACACACACACACACAGCATAGATCGATAACATACATTTGTGAGATTCCGTGAATGAGACACATATAACATAATTTAGTTCAGCTTCAATCATCAACACTAACTTCAACTGAGATGCAAGCGAGTCCTGGTAACACTTCCAGTACTAATTATTACACCTAATTATCAACCTTTACTGTTCAGAATTTAACTGTATTATAAATTATGTGACCTAAGCAGCAATGCAACTCAAAATGTTTCAAAAGCCATCGGTATAATTGCAACACTACCCTGACATCGATCAACAGTCACTTGTTTCACCTACGCTCGCCTTGCTGATGGCACCTGACCTTGTTTTTAGTTTCCTGTCTTGTTCTCCTTTACTAC
>JAXIVD010002336.1:0-30998 GCA_036785275.1 Cancer borealis | reverse complement strand
CGGGTGGAGGAGAAAAAAAAAAAAAAAAAAAAAAAAAAAAAAAAATCCACCGAATAAATGAAAAAAAAATAAATTACAGAAGTTTTTAGCAAGTCGACAGTGTCCATTTAGTTGTCAGGCACCAGCTGGAGGACTTGTAATAGGCACAGATATATCCTTTTCCAATGTCCCTTCCTTTCCATACTCCAACTCTATTTTTTCCCCTACCATTACTCCTATTTTCATAATTCATCTTCCTATTTCTTCATTTTCCCTTTTCGTATTCCTTCCATGATTTCCTTCCACTTTTCTCCTCTTGTTTCCCTTTCCTCTCCCTCCCTCTTTTCCTCATCTCCCTCTTTCCTCTTGAGTCCCTATCCAGGTGTTTCCTTTGGCACCTTTTCCTGTTTTTATTACCTGCCCTCGGACACCTCATTGTTTACTCTCTCTCTCTCTCTCTCTTTCTCTCTCTCTCTCTCTCTCTCTCTCTCTCTCTCTCTCTCTCTCTCTCTCTCTCTCTCTCTCTCTCTCTCCTCTCTCTCTCTCTCTCTCTCCTCTCTCTCCAAACTTTATCCAACCTTTCTTCCATTTATCCATCTTTATTTTCTTCTCCCTCCTACTCCTTGCCTCTCCTCCATTCCCTTCCCCATCTAGACATTTTTCTCTCTTCCCTGAATTATGGCGGACAGAACAAGCGGTCATTAATCTTTAAGGTAGTTAGCGCTGCAATCAAGGGCTTAATGGCTCTCGGGAAAGGTGAGTGTGATACCACGATATATAGAGAAGGTGAGAGGCAAGGCAAGGTAGTTATGGAGGTAGAAGAAAAAGGGGAAATGTTTATCTTTAAAAATTCGTAATATATAGATGGTTGAGAATTGCAGTTTATATTATAATCTTTAAAACCTATACCATTCAATTTTTTTTTTTGGACAAGATGCGAAAAATACGAAATAGTTACACGTTTTGATATATTTAAAGAACGATATTTTCATGTGAATAATTAAAGAGATCATATAAAAGAAAAAAAGAAAAAAAACTCGTTGCAAACTCTAATATTCAAATAATAAATATATATTTTTTACGAATTCCGCGGTTAAAAAAAAAGGATATATATTCACCTTCCAATTAACACAACTATTTCTGACTGGCTAGACTGACAGACTGCAACGAAATGACCGACGTGGAAGCGACACAAAAGAAGGAAAAAAAAGGTCAGCAGGGAAGCAGTAACGGGTCAGCAGGGAGTCAGCAGGCGGAACAGTTACGCTCGTAGCACACAGGAGCGGAAACTGCTGACTGAAGCGCAGTACTGTGACTTTGGCTCTCTTTCTCTCTCCCTTTTTTCTCTTTCACTCTCTCACTCTCTCATCACCAGCAAGAACATCATACTCATCCTCAAGCATAATAATAATCATCATCAGCAGCATTGCGAAGGAAGAAATGAAAATTCCTCTCAATAAATCCAAGTCGTGTTTCCCGCGTTTCGCCAAGGGAGTGATAAATCCGTCTGGCCCTGATACACGATGTTTTGTGTGCTGTGTGACGAGAGAGCGAGAGGCTTGATGGATCACCGCACTGGTCTTCTGCCGGCGGCGCTGACGGGGAGAAGGAGTAGGAGGTGGTAGTGGTAGTGTGTGGTATTGGTGGTGGTGGTGGTGGTGGTGGTGGTGGTGGTGGTGGTGGTGGTAGTCGATGAATAAGAGGTGAAAGGAATGGTGTAAGGAGAGAAAAGAGAAGATGAGTAAGTATCCTAGGTTTGAGTTGGTGTGTGTGTGTGTGTGTGTGTGTGTGTGTGTGTGTGTGTGTGTGTGTGTGTGTGTGTGTTGTGTGTGTGTGTGTGTGTGTGTGTGTGTGTGTGTGTGTGTGTGTGTGTATGTGTGTGTGTGTGTGTGTGTGTAATGTGTGTGTATGTGTGTGTACGTGCGCGCTTGCAGTTCAACACACAAAAGATCAAACAAAAACTCTTACAAACCCTTTCAAACCATTCACTAAAAACATTCAATCAACAGTCAATGCAATTACTAATATCATTACCACAATCAGCCCCACAATCTACTCATTAACTGATTTTCATTACCACCCACCCTACCTACTACCATGTCTACCACACTATTACAACCACAGCCCTTAGTACTACCATTACCATTACCAACACCCTTTTCCTTTACGCACAAGACCCTTCCCTTCCTCCCCTTTCTCCCTTTCTCCCTCCCTTCGCCCCTACAGGAATCAAACAGCTGTAGGAGACAAATGAGAAGTTAAGATGAAGTTCAGAATAGTGGCTAGTTTGAGGGACGACCAGTGTGGGATAGTGTTTGCATTCTCTCTCTCTCTCTCTCTCTCTCTCTCTCTCTCTCTCTCTCTCTCTCTCTCTCTCTCTCTCTCTCTCTCTCTCTCTCTCTCTCTCTCCTTATTTCATTTCATCCTTCCCTATCTCACTGATGCAATTAGTATATTCCTCTCTCCCTCCCTCTCTCCCTTCCTCTCCCTCCTCCTCTCCCTCCCTCTCTCTTGAACTGTCTTCCTCCCCCTAATTTTCCTTCCACATACCGTTTCCACTCCCTCCCTCCTTCCTTCCTTCCTTCCTTCCATTCCTGTCTATCTTTCTCTCCCTTCGCACCCATTATTCCACTACGTCAGTCTACTGTCCTATTTTTCTTTTCTCATTCTCTCTCTTCTTTCTTTGTTTTCCTCCCTCCCTTGCCACCATATAAAGATGAGGGGAGGAGAGATATTACACGCTAACTTTCCGAACTCAGATAATAATAATAATAAAAAAGAAACGAAAAAAATATACAGCGTAGTGGTGAAGTTAAGAAGGGATCGAGGCGGCGTAGTAAGAGGATCACAGACTGTCTTGCTCGCCTCCTATAAGGGAATCGGATCCATTTACTTTATTAAAATAGCACATGGAGGGGAAGAGGAAGAGGAAGGGGAGTATTAAGGAGTGTCAATTAACAAGAGGATTCGATCGTGTGTGTGGCAATAGGATATGGTGTTTGGATACGGGAATTGGAGGTAGATTTTAAAAGGATTTGGAAAAGGGAGAAGAGGAGGAGGAGGCGAAGGGAATTATTCTCAAGGTCTCAGAGGGAAAATTTAAGAGAGTTTCGATACAAAAGAAGTAAATTGCTTTGCGAAATCTGCTGTTTTGTCCACGTAATCTCTTTCCATTTCCAGTTTTTTTTTCTCTCTCTCGCTTTTCTCTTCTTTTACTTCGTTTTTTTCGACAACTATCAAACGTTATCTTTACTCTTTTTAAACATTTGATCTATTGCACATATTTTTTGTTTTATTAAATAGGATTAATGCTTACTCTCTCTCTCTCTCTCTCTCTCTCTCTCTCTCTCTCTCTCTCTCTCTCTCTCTCTCTCTCTCTCTCTCTCTCTCTCTCTCTCTCTCTCTCTCTCTCTCTCTCTCTCTCTATGATGTTTATTTTCTGTCTTCATCGTTCCTCTTCCAACTTAAAGCTTGTTAACTTTTCTCAAACTTTTTAATGCAACGATTTAATCAGCCTCCACTTCATTATCTTCATGCTTATGGCCTCCAGTGAACACTTCATCTAATTAAACAGCCTTTCTATACACTACATTCAACAGTTATACATTAATTTTCCCCTTCCTTCTCTTCTACGCTTATAATACTCCCGAATAAACACATTAATATACCTACCTTACCTTCTCTTTCCTTATCTTATCTTCTACCATATTCCTTGATTTCGTCTTAACATCTTCCTCTACTTCCTCCACGCCACAATCCTTCCCTTCCTACTATGGAACCGTATCCTTTCTCTCCTCCCTCAAGTTATGTTCCCTCCCTCGTTTCTAAGCCGAAGATTAACCACAAGGGGCGATAGAGAGCTTGGGAAATTGACCATCATTTCGAGTAATCAAGCGTTAGGAAATCCAGGGAGGAGGCGGGAGGGAATGCGGGAAGGAAGAGGGAGGCGCGGAGAAGTTGGAGATAATTAGAAAGCTTTGAAAAAAAAATATGGGGCTTCAATTGAAAATGGGTTGGTTGGCGGGAGAATATGGGGACGATTAAAAGAAACATAGGGCGGGGTATCATTTTTTCTTCTTCTTCTTCTTCTCTCTCTCTCTCTCTCCCTCCCTCCCTTCGTACTGGTAATGTGGTGAAATTAAAGGTACTAGTTCGGATTCAGGGAAAAAAAAAAAATATATGAGAAACTGTATGAATGGCAGAATTTGGCGATGTGATTAGACTTAATATGCAGGTTTGGCAAACTTCTGAAGAACTGAGGAAGGAAGGAAGGAACGAAGGAAGGAAAGATGGAAGGTAGGAAAGAAGGAATGGAGGAAAAAGTTGTTAGGTTTTCCTTTTTTTTAATATAGAGGAAGCGAGGGAGGGGAAGATAAAAAATGACAGCATGCAGAGAGAGAAGGAAAGGGGTGGAGGGAAAAAACATGAGTGAGGAAAAAAGGGCGACAGCAAGAGGGAAAAATTCTTTGGCTCTAGAGAGGAAAGAGAAGGAAAAAAAGGACTGAGATAGAGGGAATTTTGGGTATGGGGGAAAGATGAAGGGAGGGAGGAAACTAAGAAAATAAAGTAACCTAAATATAGTAGTGCACAGGAGAAAAAAACAAAACTTCAAACACACACACACACACACACACACACACACACACACACACACACACACACACACACACACACACACACACACACACACACACACACACACACATATAGATAGATAGATAAATAGAGATATATAAGAAAAAAATCCTATTCTTCCTCCTCCACTATTAGCAAATCACTCTTCATCCTTCTCTCACTCCTTCCTTTTCTCTCTCTCTCCCTCCACTTGTCTTCCTTCCACAATGTCGGGTCATGTCTCTTCTCTCACTCCTTCCTTTTCTCTCTCTCTCCCTCCACTTGTCTTCCTTCCACAATGTCGGGTCATGTCTGTAATCCTTAACACTCTACGTTGGTAATCCTGTGAATCCCCTCATGTCTTCCTCTCCTCCTCTACGTCCTCCTTTTTCCCCCTCCTTGTCTTTCCCTGCAGCTCTATTCACTTCAAAGTCCTATGTTATATCTTTTATGAACCTTATGTAGGCACGTACGTATGTATATGTAAGTGTGTGTGTGTGTGTGTATGTGTGTTGAGATATACGTACATGTGTAGGTATGCTTATTACCTACACTGAGAAAGGGAGTGTGGAGGTATCATGCAAATTCTTCCTCTTTCTCCCCTTTCCTTCCAGTTTCTATATTCTCTTCCGCCTCTCCCTCACTCTACCTATAATAACTTTCTTTGCCTCCATTCCTTCTTTCTTTCTTTTGGTACCTTTCTTTCTTCCTTCCTTCTTCTTTCCTTCCTTCCTTCCTTCCTTCCTTCCTTCCTTCCTTCGTTGCCACACGCAGCTTCACAAAGGATATTTCTATCGTTCTCCTGCGACCACTTTCCTCCTGTTTACACGGAACGGTCGCTACCAACATGCAAATGAAGGGATAAAACTGCCGTACCTCGTGTCAGGCTCAACCACAAACATAATGACCACCGCTACCACACCACACACATCCACTGCAGACACAACACCACAACACCACGGGACAACACCACGCTACAACATAACACCTAACCCAGCCACACCAGAGGAAAAATGACCACAATAAACGTACATTAACACACACAAACACACATACACACGAGCTCCACCCAAGGTCAACTCGAATCTAAGTTTAAATCGACCATAAAAATGAATAAACTACGAAACAAAGCAGCAAGTTCTCACACCCATCCATTCTACCCAAGGGCGAAGCAGCACTGCAAGTCCACGCCAACACGCCCACATTCCCGCCCTTACCGGCTCCCCCGCCCTCGATAACCCACAGGCAGACACAGTGGATCAATATTAACTGCACTACCTCACCCTCACCCACAGGCAGGAGGGAAGGGAAGGAGGGAGGTGAATCTTGTTGTGGGTTTGTGCTTCGCCTCTGCACCGATTTTTATGCAGCGAGGAAAAAGAGAGGAGAGGAGGCAAGGAAATGAAAATTAAAGAAGGGAGGTTGGAAGAAAAGATAGAGTAGGAAAAAATGGATGAGATGTATAAGGAAATGGAAGATAAAATTTTGGGTAGTGTTTGTTGATGCATTAAGGACATGGAAGAGTGTTTGGCGAAAGTGTGTATAATAGAGGAAAGAATATAGATACCATAAAAAGAAGTAAATAGATCTACTACTACTACTACTACTACTACTACTACTATTACTTACTATTACTACTACTACTTCTATGGGTAATAAAAATAACAATAAAATAGTAAAAAAATAATAATAACAATATTAAGAAAAATGACAATAACAATAACCAACAACAATAAAACAAAATAACAGACACTAACACCAACATTAACAATTAAAAAAAAACACCCAAAACAAACACACCATGAACTAGAGAAAAGCTTTTAACTAAATTAATACACAACCAACCTCACCACCATCAACACTGCTACTTTCTCGTCCTCGTCCTCTACATCTCTCTCTCTCTCTCTCTCTCTCTCTCTCTCTCTCTCTTTCTCTCTTTCTCTCTCTCTCTCTCTCTCTCTCTCTCTCTCTCTCTCTCTCTCATATCCAGATAGATCTTAAATCCCCTCCCACCACCCAGACTCCTCGTAGCTTCTCAGGATTACATAGGATCCAATTCCACATACTGCTGACCGACCTGAGGATAAATTCAATCAAATTCACAAGGATCCAGATGGTCAGGCTGTCAGTCCATAACTAGGAGAGGCAGACAGCAAAGGAGGAGCGACAGGAAGCAGAGAAGGAAGGAAAATTATATGATAAGTGAAAAGAGACAGGTTACGAAAGGAAAGAGAGGAAGAAAGATTGGAGGATAAGATATAAGGAAGCAATATCTATAATCTGGAAAAGTGGAGGAAGAAAAGCCAATAACAGTGAAGGAGGAGAAGGAGGAGAGGAAAAAGAAGAAGGAGGAGGAGGAGGAGGAGGAGGAGGAGGAGGAGGAAGAGGATAAAAAAACTATATTGACTTTTTTATATCATGGAAACGTATCTGCAAAAAAAAATATCCGAAGCTGTCATTCACGCCACGTTAGTTGTCACTTTGGCTTTGATATCAATCTCTCTCTCTCTCTCTCTCTCTCTCTCTCTCTCTCTCTCTCTCTCTCTCTCTCTCTCTCTCTCTCTCTCTCTCTCTCTCTCTCTCTCTCTCTCTCTCTCTCTCTCTCTCTCTCTCTCTCTCTCTCTCTCTCTCTCAGCAACTATTCCAGACCTCAACCTTAATTACACCCGCAGGCGACTTAAATTTCACTTTCCCTATTTCATCTGCCGCCTTCTCCTGTCCGTCATTACCTCCTCCAGTTGTCTCCAGGGCATCACACTCACTCACTCACTCACTCACTCACTCACTCAGCCAGCCACAGAAAGATACAGAGACAGGAGACATACACACACACTTAGGTACAAGCACGCAGACATACACAAACAGACAGATAGACAGACAGACCGCGCCCTCCTCCCTTCTTGGCATGTGGTAAGAGCCCTTTCACGACCAGCTGTTGATTGGTGGTGGTTGGAGGGTGTGGTAGTAGTAGTAATAGTAGTAATAGTAGTAGTAGTAGTAGTAGTAGTAATAGTAGTAGTAGTAGTAGTAGTAGTAGTAGTAGTAGTTGTTGTTGTAGAAATAATAGTAATAGTAGTAAAATAAAGTCTATATAACCAACCTTAAAATTAGTCACACCAAAAAGAAAGTCAAGAATATAAATCCTCGCCAAAGTAAAACCAGCAAACTAAATGAAACTTAAATCCTTCACTCCTTAACAAAGACACGAAGAAAAATACATAGAAATCCCTTACATTACAGCAGCAAACAATAACACATGTTCTGAGGGATTTAAAACGAGGCCAACATGATACTGGACTCCCACTCAAGTCTTTCCGTCTCGTCTTCCTCGTACGGAGAGATAGCGTAAGAGAGAGGGAGAGAGGGAGAGAGAGGGAGAGCCACAAGACTTCAACACCGATAGAAGGACGAGAACAATGCGAGGTTGGGAAACTCCTCTTGTCTTGAGCCAAACTTGCGGGGAAGGAAACTCGACCCAAGCTAGAAAAGAGGGGAAGGTATTCAGGTAAGGGGAAAATGAGAGGTCGGAAATGTGCAAAGTGTGAGACCCCAAGAGAAAGAGAGAGGAAAAGAAAAGAGAAGATGGGATAGGTACAGCAAGGAAAGGATAAAAAAGAGAAATGGGTGTACCGAATAAAATACTGCGAGAGGGCAAGTTTAGGTGAGAAATGTGATGATTTATTGATGTGAACAAATATAACGATGGTGTAGGAGGAGGAGGTGAGGCGAAGACAGGAAATGACGAAAAACCAGGTGAGCAGAAAAGACACACGAAAATATAGAGATGAAATAAAACACAAACATAAAAGAGAAAAAAGAAAGAAAATAAATGAAAAATAAAAGAAATAGACGAAAAGAACAGACACGCATGAAAATACAAAGATAATTAATGAAAATGTGAGTGGTAGAAATAAAGAAAGAAAAGAGAGGAAAGGACGACTGAATTAATTGACTTGTAGAAGGGATGGAAGAAAAGGTGTGAAGAGAGAAAGAGAGATAACTAAGAAAACAAACAAAGACCAAGAATATAACTGTCACTCACTATCCAACTGAGGAGAGACTTTAAAAAAAAACTTAGTAATTCTTCTATTCCTCACCTGGATACAGTTAGAATGAGAGAAAGAGAGAGAGAGAGAGAGAGAGAGAGAGAGAGAGAGAGAGAGAGAGAGAGAGAGAGAGAGAGAGAGAGAGAGAGAAGAGAGAGAGAGAGAGAGTAAAAAATGAGGGAGTTCAGTCATCAACACTAACTAGGTAGAGAGGATGAAGGGGAGATGAGGGGGAAAAAGGGAAAAGGAAAGATGAAAGCAACACAACCCAAAAAATAATATTAAAAAAATCGAATATCTAGTTGGAAGCGATACACACAAAAAAAAAAAAAAAAATAGACCCCAAAATACATATAGTAAATAAATAGGTAAAAAATAAAGAGATTTTTTTACGCCATAAAACTAACAAGAATCAGAACTAAAAAAACGTAAGAAAACTACCATAAAAAAGCGAAAGAAAGAAAATAAGAGACCAACAAACATAATGAAGGAGATACGGAGAGAGAGAGTGTGAGAGAAAGTAAAGGAGGTAAGGTAAGGTAAGGTAATATAAGATACAACAAAACGTAACAAAACAAAACAAAACAAAACCAAACTAACCAATTAAAACTCACTAACAAACAAAATCAAGTAAACTCTAAACAACTAACCAAGCTAAGGACGTGATGGGCCAACAGGAACAAGAGGAACCAAGGACGAAACTTAAGTACATACAACTTCCAACAACCAAATAATACGTGTTGAGCCAAAACGAGCTAAATGAGAGAGAGAGAGAGAGAGAGAGAGAGAGAGAGAGAGAGAGAGAGAGAGAGAGAGAGAGAGAGAGAGAGAGAGAGAGAGAGAGAAGAAGAAAAAAAATAGAAAAGGTCCTATGTTGCAAACTCGACAGTCTTCTCTTAAATCTGGAAGAAAGAGAGAAGGAAAGAGAGACACGTAACAAGACAGACACAAAGAGAAAAAGAGAGAAAGAGGTAAAGGGAGCAAGAACAAAGACAGATACTGAAATAGAAAGCGAAGGAGAAAGAGAGAGAGAAAAAAAGAGAGAAAGGATTGAAAAAAACAAAAAATAGTAATTGAAACAAGGTTGCGTATCCCCTTAGAGTTTTGTTAGCCAGCCGGAGGTTCCCGACATCGCGAACCTGTGCCGCCTCACTAATTATTGTCGAAAGTTAACCATTTATGAGGGATGCCGAGAAGAATTATACCTGGAATCAGACGCAGAGGGAAGGGACACACCAGGCCAGGTCCAATCCAGTCCGTCAGGAGAAATTAGAGAAGAAAAATACGGATTGTTAAAAAATATGATGAAAGTCAAATTGTTCAGATGAGTGACGTGATATAGATGAGAGGAGGAAATAGGGGAGAGTAGGATAAAATATGGGTTGTATGAATTGTATGTTGGTTCAGGTAAAGACAGGTGTTGCATAGTGCGTTACCTGTGTGTTCAAGGGAATTAATCAATATTACTGTCTGTTTATCTATCTATCTATCTGTTTCTGAATATATAAAATGACTGACTTTCCCCAATGTCTGATTCATGTCCTGCTGTTGTATTTATTATATTCCTAAGCACCATACTGGGAATTATAATTAGACAGTAATGAAATGCCAAATACATTACCGCATTGAAGCAATTTATGATATTTAAGTATATATTTGGTAAAACAATGCTTTTGAAAATATATATGATTTTCTTTTCTATATTATTTGCTTTCTTTCTGCCGTTCACTATTTTCTTTTTTCTTTTCAATATTGCTTGCTCTATACTTTCTTCACTCAGCATTTTTCTTTCCTCCCTCCTTGCTATCATCATCACTGTTATATTCCTGTTTCCATTTTCCTTCATCATTCCCTGCTTCCCTTCTTTACACTCCACTTTTTTTCCCTTCCTTTCTCCTCCCACACCGCTTTCTTATACTTCCTATTACCACCATTAAGCCCTTTCTTTCTCCTCCTCCTCCTCCTCCTCCTCCACCCTTGCCCCTTCCTTGCTTCACTCGTGTTTCCAAAGTAGCGGACACACATGAGGCACGTGACTGGTGTGTTTGCTGAGTCAATTAGTCTTAATGTTCCCCAACTTGCTAGACGCCAGCCACCTTAAGTCAGTCAGTCCCCCGGTAAGTCAATACATGGTGAGGTGGTCAGTCAGTGAAAGAGTTGCTATTCTTGCCTCAAAGTGGTTTCTTCCCTTAGTGTTTTTATTAGGTTTTTCTTCGTCTGTGTCTTGACTGTTGAGGTGAGTGAGTTTTCTTTTAAAGGGAATAAGTGTATAAAAATAAGACTTAGAGAGAGAGGGAGAGAGAGAGAGAGAGAGAGAGAGAGAGAGAGAGAGAGAGAGAGAGAGAGAGAGAGAGAGAGAGAGAGAGAGAGAGAGAGAGAGAGAGAGAGAGAGAGAGAGAGAGAGAGAGAGAGAGAGAGAGAGATTCTAAAGAAGAGAGAAAAAACGCAGTAATGAGGTTAATCATGGTTTGAAAAGACAAACATGGGGCAGTAATTTAATAACGAGACTCCTCTCAAAGTTCACAATACCTGGAAACATGAGAGTAGTTTTGTGGCTGAAATATGCAAGTATACATGTATCAAAGTATTTTC
The DNA here is from genome assembly GCA_036785275.1 of Cancer borealis. Classification (NCBI taxonomy): domain Eukaryota; kingdom Metazoa; phylum Arthropoda; class Malacostraca; order Decapoda; family Cancridae; genus Cancer; species Cancer borealis. The sequence continues at coordinate 19,767 of JAXIVD010002336.1, read as the reverse complement.
ATTTCATTTCCAGAGTATCATCAACTTTTATACATAGTGCGTTAAACAGCCGAGGGAAAATCAAAGAAAAAGCTGTAGTGGGAGAAAAAAAGAAGAAGAAAATAACCATGAAAATTATATATAAGAAACTGCAGATGAAAATTACCGACCAAGGGAAAAGAAACTAAATTCCCTTTTTAATTGGATTCGATTCTTTAAAATTACAGGAATTGAAACCCAGAACACAACTAATTCCCACCCCCCCCCCCAAAAAAAAAAAAAAAAACTGGCCTGCATGAAAACGAAACACAAACACCACGAACAGAAAAAAAAACCAAACATCCAATCAAAAACACCATTACAGAAGGAACTAACCTGATTAAAAGCAGACTCCGTGATCCAGCAAGGAAAACACAAGACAACATAATCTCACAGGCAGCCACAGCGTCGTAAACTCACCCAAGCTTGAGTTTATATTCTCTCAGGCCAGGTCGCGAGTCTCCCCCACACCCTCCCCCCTTAAGGGTCCACAACTCTCCAAAGGATAAATAAATAAGCCGCAAACTTGATGCCGTAAGAGAGGAGGAGAAGAGCCACAAACGCCGGGCCTATATCGCAAGAGAGTCGTAAGGGTGGCGTCCCCTCGTCTTCTAATACCTCAGACGTCCGTGATGCAGGGAGAGGAGGACGGGAGGAGGAGGAGGAGGAGGCGGAGGAGGAGGAAGAAGAAGACGAAGAGGTAGAGAAAGAAAGGTGCGTGTCTCTGATTCCAGGTGGATGGCTGGAGGGAGGAGCAACAGGACATTAACCTCAATTTTTAAACACATTCCAAACGACCTCCCACATAGGCCTCTCCAGAATTACTCTCACACAGAAAACTTGCGGGAAAAAAAAGAGAACGTAAGTACCTACAATTTACTCGGAAGTGCAAGTAAACGCCTGCACGACACCTCAACGAGCGTCACATTCTTGAAGTAATGGCGACGGTGTTAGGAAAGACCTTCGCTCCACTAAGTACACAACGATGTATATTCTAAAACGCCAACTGCATTACACTGATTGTCTGGCTTGCCTTATTCTCCTCCTCTTCCTCCTCCTCCTCCTCCTCCTCCTCCTCCTCTTCCTACCCTCTAGTGTCGTCTTCCATTTTCCTCTCTTCTGTAATCTCTAGAGGTTTAAGGAAATAGGTATGTTTATGATTTTCCTGTTTGCTTGCTTGTGTGACTCTCTGTTTGTCTGTATGTGTGTATGTCTGTGTGAAACTCTGTTCTATGTAATAAAAGTAAATACTATCACTTGTTTTGTTTCTTAATACAGATACAGTTTTCATATTAATGTAGTTTTTTTTTATATTATTTTTCTCTCTCTCTTTCTCACATTTCTCTCAATTAACGTCATATCTGTTTATTTTCTCCCTTCCTGTAGAGACAAAAACAATACTGTTATTCTTGGACAAAAGCAGAATAATGAAATAAGCTGCGATAAAGCTTAATTCACTTTCTTTCTTTCTTTTTCTTTCATTCTTGAGCTTCAATAACAATTTTCTCCCTCTCCCTCTCCCTCTCCCTCTCTCTCTCTCTCTCTCTCTCTCTCTCTCTCTCTCTCTCTCTCTCTCTCTCTCTCAGGACCATAATTCTGTTTAATCTCTAACGCTTTCCTTCATATTTTCCACAATCTTCCTCATCTTTCACATCTTCCTTCCTCGCTTAACCATCCCACTCACCGCCCATCCACACCCTCACCCACACCCACACCCACACCCACACCCACACCCACACCCACACCCACACACTTAAATAGACGAGTGAGCTCAAGATTCATTTAGAGGAAAGCTGGTGCAGAGGAGGAGGAGGAGGAGGAGGAGGAGGAGGAGGAGGAGGAGGAGGAGGAGGAGGAGGAGGAGGAGGAGGAGGAGGAGGAGATACTGCGCTTCTCGATGTGTTTTTATTCTTCCCACGACCCGCTTTCGTCTGTGGTTGATTTCCTCCTTAAAACACCGGAGAGAAAGGTGAGGAATGTTTTTTTAGTCGTGTGTATGTGTGTGTGTGTGTGTGTGTGTGTGTGTGTGTGTGTGTGTGCGTGTGTGTGTGTGTGTGTGTGTGTGTGTGTGTGTGTGTGGAGATTTCCCAGCTTGTAATTCATCTGTGTTTTCTTTCCATTTTTTTTTCATTCTATTCTTTCATCTATAAACTATTTTCTTTACTTTCCTCTCCCTCGCTCACTTGATTTACTTCCTCTTCCACCACCACCACCTCCTCCTCCTCCTCCTCCTCCTCCTCCTCCTCCTCCTCCTCCTCCTCCTCCTCCTCCTCCTCCTCCTCCTCCTCCTCTTTCTCCTCTTCTTGGTGTTTTTCTTGGCGGGAATTCAGTTTGTGGTTCCTTCAACTGCTCCTCTTTGATTGATTTATCTCATTTTGTCATTAAGGTTCACTTTTCCTTCGTGCGGTGTTGTTATGACGCTTCTATGGATGACAAATGATCCCAGTGAAGAAAGGGAGGAAGGAAGGAAGGGAGGAAAGGGAGGAGGAAGGGAGGAGGAAGGGAGATACGGAAAAAAAGATAGGAATAACGGAGCCAAAAAATAATAATAAAAAAATAAGTTTAAACAGAATTTCCTTACTACGTGTGATGACAAAATAAAAATGGGGATGAAGACGAAAATAATGAATAGAGAAACATAAAAAGAGGAAGAGGGAGAGGTAGAAGGAAGGAAAAGAAAGGAAAAGAGAAAGGGGAGCAGAGGGGGAAGGTGATATATTCATAGAAAGAGGACAAGAGGTCCAAAAAAGTGAAATAGAGAGCAAGGGAGGAAAGGAGAGAGAGAGAGAGAAAGAGAGAAAGAGAGAAGGAAATGGAAACTCAGACAGGAAAAGTAAAAAAAGAAGCGAAAAGGGAAAGGAAGAAAGAGAATCCTGGGGGAGAGAAGTTGAGAAAGAGGAAGGGGAACGACAGAAGAAGGGAGAAAGAAAACGAGGAAAGGGAGAGAAGGAGAGAAGAGGGGAAAGAGGGAGACTAAGGACTGTGTTACATAAAATATTCACTCAGCTGAGGCGACCAGGGCTAAATACGCTAAGGGAAACACACAAACAAACAAACACAGGCAAACACAAACACCACAGCGAACAAATACTCGTGAGAGAGAGAGAGAGAGAGAGAGAGAGAGAGAGAGAGAGAGAGAGAGAGAGAGAGAGAGAGAGAGAGAGAGAGAGAGAGAGAGAGAGAGAGATAAGAAGGAATTTTAAAGAGCAGAAAGAACATACACACATACACGCAAGCACACACACACAGACACACACACACACACACACACACACACACACACACACACACACACACACGACTCACTGGCTTAATAAAAGAGTAGAACGGATAACTGACAAGGATGATCCTACATATACATATATAAAATGCATATATACAAGCTTTCTCGAGCGTTATGCATTTACAAGTCAATAATTCTGAACATCCATTCTCTCTCTCTCTCTCTCTCTCTCTCTCTCTCTCTCTCTCTCTCTCTCTCTCTCTCTCTCTCTCTCTCTCTCTCTCTCTCTCTCTCTCTCTCTCTCTCTCTCTCTCTCTCAATAGGTGATCACAGCGAGGGACACTCATAAAATATTTACAGATATTGCCTCTAGAACTGTTACCGAGAGGGAGAAAAAGAGGGGAAGAAGAGGGGAAGGAGGGATAAGGTAAATGAAAGTATAAAAGACTAACTAAACCTCAAGAGAATAGAGAAAAGGTACGTATATGACACACACACACACACACACACACACACACACACACACACACACACACACACACACACACACACACACACACATAATCCTATACTACAAAGTGGAATAACCTCAACAATTATGAAAAATGTAAAGCATAATTATGTGCTTTATGGAAGAGTTGAAATGGTAGAAGGAAAGGCTATGTGTTAAGGACAGACTAATTAGAGTTAAATTGAGTGGGAGTGAAAAATTATTTGAGTGGAATATTAATTGAAACTTTAACATCTTAATATATACTCATTTACTCTTTTTATTTTATTTTTTTTTTAGCTTCGAGCATCGATATGAAAAAATACAAATAGAATAGAGTCGATTAACTTTGATGTTAGTAACGCCATGACTCCAGCGAATATCTATTAAAAATACACATACATACTCTTTTTTTCCAAGTAATATCGGATCAGAGACGACCGTTTCCGATTCGGTTACAACACCATTTCGCGTGCACGTTAAGCGTTTCATGTTTCAATAATAACATTTCACGTGTAACTCACTCTCCCTCTTCACCTGTAAACAAAAACATCATTAATAATGTATCCGTGTAATGGCTTGACTCCCATTGGCCTCGTGTGTCGGGGGATAAAATGGATCATGTACATTTGATTACATCCATTAACAACAACTTTTACATAACAAAACACTTAATAACACTCCATAACAGTTTGCAATGCCGTGCACAATTCCCTGTCACTTGCATGTCGTCCACTTCTTACTGCAATTTATTTTTCAATTTGCAGGAACATTTTACAAAAGTGAACCGTCCTCTTGTTTCTTTCTCTTCTTCCATGTAAATACGAAACAACAACAACAACAACAACAACAACAACAACAACTACCAATATTGCTACTACTACTACTACTACTACTACTACTCCTCTGATCCCCTCCCTTTAAATGTCCCCTTTTCGTTCCCCTTGCGACCCCTTGCCTAAACCTGCTTCACGAGATCCATTTAAACCTTTATTTTTCACTGATTCTTTTCACCTGAGCTAATTTACCTGGCGGCGGGGTAGGGCGGGGCGGGCGTGTGGGTGTGAATAGAGCGTCCTCCTGCTGCTGTTTACTCTCCAGGTGAGACGCGTGCAGGTAAGGGTGTTAGCAGGACACAGGTGTACGTAGGTGGGTGTTCAGGTATGGTGTGAGGTTATATTTCTTTTTGCTTTTCTTTCTCTCTCTCTCTCTTTTGTTGTTTTTTATCTTATAGTTGTGTTTATTTATTTGTTCGGTTTGGGTGTGTAACTTTTATCACGCGTTTGTTCATCTCCCTTCTGTCCTGCTGTTGTTCCTCTGCCGCTGTTTTTTAATTGATATTTACGGATTATTCTTGTAAAGCTTGAGGGGAAGGGAGAGGATTGAAATGTGAAGCAACCTTTTATTTTATTGCGTGCTGTCTCTCGCTCTCCTTCTGTCTCTGCCTCGACCTCTCTGTGTCTCTGTCCGTTCGTCTGTCTCTCCCTTCCATCACTCACACATCACTTCCTTTTTCCCCTCGCCCTCCAGCCCCTCGTCTCTCCCCTCACTCTGGATCACAATGAAGCCAATACATTAGAATAACACAGGATGCTGCTCCTTCATATTATCCTTCGGGCCACCGCTTTCCATCCCTCATATTCTTTCCCTCGTGACTTCTCAATATTTCAATACCCCGATATCATAAGCTGTGGTGTATAGGCCTACTGATTAAATTTTGCTAGGGGAGAAGGTGTTTCTGAAAGGACTAAGAAGGCAGGGACACGTGTTTGGGGTTTGTAAGAGAGGGGAAAGGTATGCATATATGAGGAGGGAAAGAGGGGAGATGAATGGGGTGAGAGTAAGTGGAATCAGAGGAAGTAACTTGCTGACTGAGTGAATGAGAAAATGAGAAAAAGAGGAATGATAAGTTAGGAGAAAAAATAAGTGAGAAACACCTGTCTCTCTTCACTCTTTCACCGCCTTGCGTCCTCCCTTATACACCTCTGTCGACACATCATCCCTGTCACAACAAAGAGTGCCTTACAGCCTTCACCACCACCACCACCACCACCATCACCACCACCACCATCACCACCACCACCACCATAACCTTTCACCACACCGCTGTCATCACACAAGCTCTACCACATTACACACTATCTCTGTTACACCTACGTTGGTTTGTGGCATAACTATTTTTTTTTATATTATTCACTAACCATTCCAAGTTCTAGTAAAGTGTATTTGTACTTAAAGCAGTGTTCCTAATTCTCCTTATAAATCCCATGAAAAATAAATAGAGAAAGGAGATCAAAATGTACATAATCTAAAGTTTTCTTAATCACTCTCTACATACTGCATCGGTGTTGTAAATAACTAAGCTCTACTCCTTGTAAAATATGCAATAACAACGCGATTGGTTGATAGTAGATATTTACGAAGATATACATACGATTACCTAAAATAGACCACCAAATGATAGAAGAAAATGAAACTTGCATCGAATTTAGGAGTAAAGGGGAAAGGATAAAACCAGATACCACCCACCCACACACTCCCTAAATCCCTCTTGCATCCATAAGCACGCCCCTTGCCCCTTCCACCCACATCACGCCATCCTGCACCTATCTACCACTCCTCCACCCAACCACACTAGCACCAACTCTCACCCCCCTTTTCCTCCACCCCAGCCCTTGCCCCTCCTCACTCCCTGCCTCTACCAGCTGCCGCAGAGAAGGGCGAAGGATTGATATTCTGGGGAGTCGCTGGTGTGATTGTCAATACTCCTTGTTTGTCGGGGGCTGATTATGTCCGTCCAGCTGGAAGCACCTCTGAAGGGAGCAAGGAAGATGGGAAGGCGAGGCAAAGGAAGACAAGATCAACTAAATATGTAGAAAAAGATTAAGAATGTTTTTATATTTTCTATTGTATACTCGTGGATGCGGACACACACACAGACACACACACACACACACACACACACACACACACACACACACACACACACACACACACACACACACACACACATACACACACACACACACACAGACACACACACACACACGTCTGGCAGGAGATAAATCAACTAACGTGATTTGTGGTTCCTTTGGTTGTCTGATCCTATTCTTACCAAATGGAGGTGGTGGTGGTGGTGGTAGTGGTGGAGAAAATAATGATGATGATGATGATGATGATATTCCTGCCATCACAATTTTTCATGAATAGGCTCTATCTGTTAGTAGTGATGGTGGTGGTGATGGTGTTGTCGTTGTCGGTGATGATAGTGGTACTTGAGTGTATGTGGGAATAATGGTGTGGGTGACGAGGACTGAGTGTCGCGGTGGAGGAGGAGGAGGAGAAGGAGGAGGAGGAGGAGGAGGAGGAGGAAGAGGAGGAGGAGGAGGAGGAGGAGGAGGAGAAGGAGGAGGGGGCAGCAATGGTGACAAAGTGTGAAAAATGATGGAGGGAAGGAATGTGTATGGGAGTAGTAGTAGTAGTAGTAGTAGTAGTAGTAGTAGTAGTAGTAGTAGTAGTAGTAGTAGTAGTAGTAGTTTAGCTGTTTTCAAAGCGGAAGAGGAAGAGGATAAAACAGCAGGACTGAAGTGTTGATGGTAGTGTGAGGGGAGTGTGAGGGTAGTAGAGTGTGAGGGGAGTGTGAGGGGAAGAGTATCAGCTGTGTATGTAATAGGATTTTCCTCGTATCTGGCACAAGGGAAAAATACCACACATATACATACGAGAACACACCTATGTTCCCCTTACTTTGAGGGATTTCATGGATGAGGCGTGTAAGAGGTGGAAGAGGAGAGGGGGGAGCGGACAGCCTGAATACCTTAGAAGGGGGTTATCGAGGAAGGGGCGATAGTGTGGCCGCAGGAGGAGGAGGGTGTCTCTGTGTGAAGGTAAAGTAAATAAAAGCAATGGCAGAGACGAAACAGTAAGAGAATAGGAAGGAAAATGTAGATAGCGAACAAGCTAGATGTAAATATTTCAATTTCCGTTTGCATTAAGGAATGAAAAGAATAAAAAAAAGTTAAAAGGGTTTGACTCCGTTGCAAAATAAAAGTTTCCTCGATACATATGTTGCATGATACACTTACTTGTCTATCTACATAAAAGTTTATCTACGAGAAACGAAAAGCAAATATATAAACGCACAACTGAGACGAAGGGAAAAAAACGTATGATCTAAAAAGGAATATTTAAATTATCCTTATGCACACACACACACACACACACACACACACACACACACACACACACACACACACACACACACACACACACACACACACACACACAGATAAACAAACACAACTAACTTTGTAGAGATTTTTTCATCCAGGAAAGATATCATAGAAAAAAACAAACTAAAGCAAATTAGAAGTAAGAAAAAATACACAACAAAGAATAAATGAAAATAAAACGATACGTCACAAAGGAGTAATTAACTTAACTTAACTTAACTTAACTTAACTTAACTTAACAAGCACAAACACTTGACTACGAAGATTCACATTAAGAAAAACTAAGACTGGGGAGAGAGAGAGAGAGAGACAAAGAAAACAAAAAAGACTAAGGATACAAAATGTTAAATGAGAGAGAGAGAGAGAGAGGAAAAAAAAGCCAGAGAAAAATAGAAAGAGAAAGAGAAAATTTAAATCACCCTCCTGTATACACACACACACACACACACACGTACACAGAGCTAACCTTGATGAGGGCGTCGGTCCCAGAGAAAGGTTGTGAGGGTGGCGAGAATAAAGCAGCCATTGGTCGTGCTGTTCTGCCTGCTCCTGTTTGCTTTCCAAGACCAAACAAGGAGCCGCCGTGACCAGCGCCTCGTGGGGGACTAACACACAAAGACCCTCCACCCCCCTCTACCTCACCCAACACCCCCCCTTCACCCCCATTGTATACACTAACCCGAGGACCCCTGGAGGCTGGCGTAGGAATCACATACATAAAAGAATAAAGGAAGGAAGGTCATTATGTACGAATGTTAGGATTTGATGCGTTTTAGGTTAGTTTTTTTCTGCTCTCATTTTTATAGGTTTATTTGTGGTGGGTTTTTTTTTTTTTTATACTACATGTGCACTGAGAGGAGTCTATTTGTGTTTTGTGAATGAGGGGTATGATGGGTGTTTTTTTTTAATTTTTATCATAGACCTATCTAAATTAACGTCAAAATGTAGCAATAAGTGTAGGTCTATTTTTTTTTTTTATCTGCCAGTGAAGCGTTCCACAGACTGACAGACAGCCATATACAAACTCTCTCTCTCTCTCTCTCTCTCTCTCTCTCTCTCTCTCTCTCTCTCTCTCTCTCTCTCTCTCTCTCTCTCTCTCTCTCCCCGTCCCTTCGTGTTGACACAGTAATCCATCGTTCCTTTCTTACACCTGTGTTTCTTGTCTTCCTTCTCATTCCCTTCCTTCCTCCCTCCATCTTCTATTCACTCTTCAAACTCCTTCGTCTTCTGCATCCTTCCTCCTCCTCCTCCTCCTCCTCCTCCTCCTCCTCCTCCTCTTCTCAATGATTGCCAGTCTTTCCCTTTTCAACATAAACTCCTCCTTCAACATTACTTTCTTAACTCCACTCCATTAACGCCTTTCTGTAAACGTGTGGTGTATCTCAAGGTGGAAGGGGTAGGAGGAGGAGGGAGGGCGCTTACCCTTCCATCACCCTTCACGACCCCTTCCCCTTACCATCCCAACCCCGCCCCTTCCCTTCCCTCCTCACAGCAGCCATTTCCAACACTGAATAGACGACAATAATAAAGTGTGTGTGATTTCCTTACGAGAGCCCAGAGCAGCAGGATGTAAGCTATTTGTCCCTTGGTCTGATTTATTGTATAGTTATTGGTATGTCCGTCTATGTGTATCTCTAGACCACTATTCCTGTGTTGTTATTTTTTCTGCTTATCTTGCTATCTATCTTGCTTATAGATTCGCTATATGGTTTTTATTTTATGTTTATGTAAGTTCTTTTTCTCTCGTTTTTTATTGTTGTTTTTGTTGGAATGAGAGAAGGGAGTCCGTTTTGTTTGTCTCTTTTTTATCTATCTATCTGTCAGTCTGTTTTTTTATTTTATTTTTTTAATCTAAGTTGTTATCTTCTAAACATTATTCTGTCTCATTTATATCCGTATTTCCTACTCGCTTATCACGACCCTTCCTTAATTTGCATTCTCACCCTTTTCATTATCTCTACCGTCTCCTTCTCTTTCAATCTCCCTTTCACCTACTGACCCCTCCCCTTCCTGCTCCTCTTCCCCATATCTTCTCTACGTCAGGAAATAGCATCATTATTGTGGACGAGTGTAGTGGGAGGGGAGAGAAGGAGGAAGGGAGTGGTGAGAGGGAGACAGAGGGAGAGAGAGAGGAGTTATGGAGGCTGGGATGGATGGAGTGAAGAGGAAAGGGAGAGAGGGATGGAAACACTTAAGATAGATGAACGTTCACTATTTTTCCGCTACGTAAAGCAACAAAGTATCATTTTGGTGACGGTTTGTGGGTGTGTGACGGTGAGTGTTAGTGTCGATGCGTTACAGTGACACGTTACATTACTTCGTTATATTGACGTTTTAGTAATACTGCGATTCGTTATGTATTTAACGTTACCTTAAATTGAATAGAGTAAGCGAGAGATAATTCTAAAATACATTAAAGTTATACAATTCCAGACAACAATAATATTAAAGTCAGTCTTAAATACCTGTTCAATAATAATAATAATAATACAATCAAGGACGCCGCAAACGCAATTACCACTAAACAGGTAAAGCCAGGCAGGTGATTAAGTCGTGGGAGGACATGGAGGTGTGAGTTATGAGGGACGTGTAACAGTGATGAGTTGCGGCGAAAGGAGACGTGTTGCATCCACTACAATTGGTGGTAGTTAGCAAATGATGTGCGTATTAATTAAGGTGGTTATGAGAAGCAGAGAATTGTGGAGTATTACGCAGAGATGAATGACCGGCACTGGCTCTGTGTGTGTATGTGTGTGTGTGTGTGTGTGTGTGTGTGTGTGTGTGTGTGTGTGTGTGTGTGTGTGTGTGTGTGTGTGTGTGTGTGTTGGGGTTTCTCATGTATTAATCACCGAGGCTTGTAATCTGTCGTGTCTCTGGGAACGAGGTGGGAGGAGGAGTGTCACTTAAGCCTTGACACAAACACCCGCCAGTGCTCCCTAGCGGCGACTCTCGACACTATTGCGGGAAGAAAAAAGGAAATAGATAAATAAACGTAACTGCTTCTTTGACGCCTCCCACTTCCTGCCATAGCGCTAATTTTAGAGAGAGAGAGAGAGAGAGAGAGAGAGAGAGAGAGAGAGAGAGAGAGAGAGAGAGAGAGAGAGAGAGAGAGAGAGAGAGAGAGAGAAAGAGAGAGAGAGAGATAGTATAGACAGCCGTGTTTACTCCCACTCTGACATCCTATACTCCTTCCCCCAAACCCACAAACACACACACACACACACACACACACACACACACACACACACACACACACACACACACACACACACACATACACACACACTCCCAGACACAACCCTTAGTGAGACAACTTTTTCCTCTCTTCTGTGCCTCCTCCTTTTTTTCCTCAGACAAACAAATCGAGAGTAAGGCGTCTTTTATGAGGAATGTGGAGGAAAAACGACTATAAGAAGTGAGAGAGAGAGAGAGAGAGAGAGAGAGAGAGAGAGAGAGAGAGAGAGAGAGAGAGAGAGAGAGAGAGAGAGAGAGAGAGAGAGAGAGAAAGGGAGAAAATGTGCCACGGTGGGTGACTAGGGCTGTCGTAAGTGACGCAGTAGTAATGTAAGTGTGACAGATGGGGAAAAAGGCAGGGAGGAAAGGAGGGAGGGAACGAGGGAAGCCGGAGAAGGAAGGGAAGGAAGGGAAGAGAAGAAGGGATGGATAGAAGGAAGGAGGAAGAATGAATGAAGGAAAGAAAAAGTAGATATACGAGAAGAAATAAAAACCAGTAGATAAAAGAAAAGTTAATGATACTCAAAACAAAGAAATAAGACGAAACGTTCAAAAAAATGATCTTCAAAAACATAATGTCAACAGATGGGAAATGACAACGGTAAAGAGAGGCGAGGAAACAAACGGCAAAGGGGGAAAGAAAGAGACTAGTGGGCTTTGGAATAAGAAAAAACTGGATAACTGACAGGAAAGTGCGGAAGGAGACAGTAATTGGACAGACAAAGACAGAAGTGAAGCAAAGTCTCTCTTCCACACCCACACAGGAAAAGAGGGAGCTCCACCCCCCTCTATATCCTGCAGGGGCGTGGAAGGGGAAGGGGGCTTAAAGGGGAGTGGTAGGGAAAAAACAGAGTGAGGAATAGACCCATGACAGAGTAAAAATGTTTCCCTGTCTCCCCTGCTTCTCTGGTTCCCTTCGTCGCCGCCTCCTGCTGGTGGCGCTGACGTTTGGGCCTAAAGGTTTGTCTGGCGGAAAAGTTTGATGATGTACAGGCAGGTAATGGCTATTATCACCTGGTGTCTGGGATAAAACAATTACATACGACACAAAGGGCTGTCATTTAATTTTCTTCGCTTTGATTTATGGTGCAAATAATTCTCTCTCACACATACACACACACACACTCTCTCTCTCTCTCTCTCTCTCTCTCTCTCTCTCTCTCTCTCTCTCTCTCTCTCTCTCTCTCTCTCTCTCTCTCGACAACAGGCAGGTTCTCCTTTTTTCCACATACATAATTGTTTGTACATGCAACGCTCACTGCCTGAACCCAACACTTCACATCAGACACACGCCCAAACCACCTCTCTTCCCCTCTACACCTGCGTCTCTCTATTCCCTGTCTCTCAACTTCCTCCACCCTAAACCTTCCACTGTTGTCCATGGCCGTCCCTTCCACCCTACCCCCACACACACACACACACACACACACACACACACACACACACACACACACACACACACACACACACACACACACACACACACATACCACACACACACACACACACAGACACACACACACACACACACACACACTCTCACCCCTTCCAGCAGTCACTCAATCCCCCAAGTGTCCTTCTCATCTTGTCCATCTCTCACTCCAATCTCACCTTGTCCAAGTCCATAAAGAAAAGTTATTATTCATTATTGATAGCACCAAAATTTCCCATCTCTACTTTTTTTTTTATCCTTAAGACTCATAAATGGACTGACTATTACTATTGAAGCTTAAGACCCAAAGGCAGACAATGCACACCACGTTAAATCTTCGTTGGTTCTCACATGATTTTAACACTCACACAAATACACACAAGAAAGGCAGCAGCAGCAAGCGAGGTAAAAAAATCTGAGGGAACGGAAGTCTTACACAGAATCAAAGACAAGGAGAATCCACTGAGGATAAATGAGAGAAAATCAACAGCACGAGAACATGTGAAGTGCCTTGAGGCTTTGTAATTACCACGAAGGGTGAGGAAGCTTAGTGGGGCATCAATGCATACAAAAAATCAACTTCTAAGGGAGTTGCTTGCGTTGGGGCGTGGTGGGTGTAGAAGGGGATGAGATAAAATACAGAGAATGAAGTGTATGAGAAGTTCTGAGAGTGGGGAATCAAAGGGAAGTCTCTAAAATGCACTTGAGTTGTATCATGTGTAAGGTGAGATGTGTTAGGTGAGTCTAAATTGGAGTGAGGTGCAGGTGGTGTAAGGTAGAGGTATTATAGAGGTATATGGGGGTACTGTGTCAACCTGTCTGGTGGGTGTTGTCGTGAGGTGGAAAGGCTTTATGGGGTGGAAGGTAAACGTAGTGGAGGTGTGGCTGTGGTGTGCGATTACCGCCTCTATTTCACGCCTTTATCCACTTCCTTTCTTCCACCTGCTCTCAAGTCTCGTATTTCTTCTGTCTTCTTCCTCCTCCTCCTCCTCTTCCTCCTCCTCCTCAAAGCCTACCAGTCACGGCAGCTTACAGTGAGATGCGTCACACGTAAAGACAAAAATAAAGTTGAAGTAAAATACTTCTTCTACATTATCTTTTCCTTTTTCATTCTAGACATTAAAACTTGGAATAAACTCTTCGCTAACAAGATCAAGTAGAGAGCCTTTTGGGGAGGAGGGCGGGAGGGAAAACAGACTTTATTTTTCTGATAGCTATAAATGGAATGATTACTCTTTGTATTTGATTTTCCATTTATACAAACTATCACAATTTCCTATGTCAACCTTTACATTTCAAACCATTACGATTCTGGTTAACTACATACTAAATCAAACTAAAAGTAATACATAAGACTTACACAATACATAAAACTTATAAACAGAAGAAAAAAAACAGTGATAATATATAAAAAGTAAAAAATATAATCACTTTAGGTATGGTACAAAAAAAACAACTTATCATTAATTAATACTATCGAAGGTCACGTACGTAATACAGAAGGGGTGAGGAGGAGGAGGAGGAGGAGAGAGGAGGAGGAGGAGGAGGAGGAGGAGGAGGAGGAGGAGGAGGAGGAGGAGAGGAGGAGGAGAGGAGGAGGAAGAGGAGGAGGAGGAAGAGGAGGGAAAGGGGAGGTGAAGGTAAGGTTGTAACTTAATAATTTGTACAAACACCCAGGATTGCCTTAAGCTTACGTTGGAAACATTAATAAACAAACGAGGGACGAGAGGAACGAAAGGACCAAGAACTCTATAACAACTACTACTACTACTATTACTACTACTACTACTACTATTTTCCTCCTACAGTGTATATTTTTACTATTTGATATCCAAGTGTTATAAGATTTTTTTTTAATACTCATTGTTTGTTCTCCTTTATTTGAAATTTCCAATGTGCTTGATTCCTATGTTGTATTTTAATGTTTTTTGTTTTGTTTTTGTGTAACTGGTTATTTAAATGCTTGGACTAATTTTATATACAATCAAGGCAAAGCTATATACACACACACACACACACCCACACCCACACACACACACACACACACAAGCACACACACACAACAGTAGGTAACATTTATTCCATTGTTTCATCCCGAGTTTAAGGAAAAGCAAAACAGAAAAATAGTATTGAAACATTAATTCCCACCGTTGCCTCACCTTAATCCCCTCAAAAAACACACACACACACACACACACACACACACACACACACACACACACACACACACACACACACACACACACACACATTTTTAGACCTACATAATAAAACCTAATTCTATTAAGTAAACATAAGCCAAAAAATTGATATAAAAAAAACTAAGTTGAATAATAATAAGAAGAAAAAAAATGCATATACGTAATCTTCTCTTCCTTTACAACTGAGGGAACAATAGAAAAAAAAAACATTCCTTTCACTACAAAACAAAAACTAATACGTATAACAAAGAAACACAGAAGCCACGCAAGCTCCCTCCTCCTCCTCCTCCTCCTCCTCCCCTCCTCCTCCTCCTCCTCCTCCTCCTCCTCCTCTTCGGTCTCAGCGTTTAGAGGTAAGTGAGTGGAGTCGAAAAAAACATGTAATATCGCCTCTGGTTCTCACGAGGACAAACGCAGCGAGACCACAAATGCTCATACCTTCACACCATTACCGAGGACGCGTGCGCAAGGTTACCAGCACGTGGAGGAGGAGGGAAGGAGGAGGAGGAGGAGGAGGAGGAGGAGGGAGAGGAGAGGAGGAGGAGGAGGAGGAGGAGGAGGAGGAGGAGGAGGTGAGAATAGTGTGTTGAAAAGATGTAGTCTATGTGGTGTTGCAGAAGTCTTAGTCGAAAAGCAACGCAAAGGAGAACTTCACTGAATACAGGAAGAAGTAGTGAGAAGGAATGTTAAGGAGGAGGAGGAGGAGGAGGAGGAGGAGGAGGAGGAGGAGGAGGAGGAGGAGGAGGAGGAGGAGGAGGAAGAGGCTGGAGGATGAAAGTACGAGGATAAGAAATGAAGGAGGATTGACGGTATATACGAAGATGCATAATGGAGGCAGGTAATGCGTCTTTGATGAGGAAGATGAGAGAAGTGCTTGAATGTGTGTGTGTGTGTGTGTGTGTGTGTGTGTGTGTGTGTGTGTGTGTGTGTGTGTGTGTGTGTGTGTGTGTGTGTTTGAGGAAAGGAGTAAAGGAAGGATGGCGGAAGGAAGATGCATATTTAGCGTAGGAAAAGGAGGGAGGAAGCTCACCCGGATGTAATGAGTGAGTAAAACGTGAGAGAAAATCATTGATGCATCCTCACTACTCTACATCCAGGTAAATAAATCCACCTGGGAAGGACAAACATAAACAGGTGTGTGAATACAAAACAACACAAATGAAAGCAACACACCAGTAACTTAACCAAACCTCAATATAACACACACTAAACATACATAATACAACACGGGTAGCTAAGGAATGGAATTAACACCCACATCACACGTACACGTCCACATCCACACACATACATACACACACCGCCTACAGCAACAATCTCAGGCGTTTACGGGGAGCCGCCAAGCTACCCCATCAAACAGGCTTTCCTAGACTCGTCCCCTTCGGCGCCCACAAAGGAGGGTGAGGACTATGTAAACACGATCTGTAGAAGAGCCTCACATCGTCCTACGTAATGAGTCTCCTCCCCTCCAGCGGCTCAAAGTCTAAATAAACTAAATAAAGGCAACGCAAGCGGTCTCCAAACACGCACACAGAATGATACTTGCGCATAAGTTTGGGGGAAAAAGTTCTGAGTGGTTTGATGCTGTTACTGTTGTTGTTGTTGTTGTTGTTGTTGTTGTTGTTGTTGTTGTTGTAGATGTTGCTGTTGTTTTTGTTACTGTTTGCTCTTGTTCTTTATCATGTATTTATCCAGCAAAGGAATCCACGTATATATATATCCACATTATTCAACGTTATTCCACGTCTTATTATATAGTTATTCATCTTTTTATTCAAGTAACGCATGTCTATCCATACATTTTGCTACTTATATTCATTTTATATTCTCTTTTAATATCCAAAAACACTTCTTACCCTTCATCCCTTACAAAAATTTCCTCCACAACCCCACAACGTCCATTCCCCTCAATCCATTCCCCTCTCATCTTGTCATTCACTCCCCTTCCCTTCCCTTCCCCTCCCCTCACCCTTCCCAGCCGCTCTCCCACCCAAGCCAAGCCTCACTCTCTCATTCTTTTCCGTGGTTACCAAACTTGCAAGAATTATCAAGTTGTCCGTGATTTCCATAATTCTAGTAGTCGTTCCAAAAAGGTTAGTAGTTTTATTACCACAACTGCTTCCTAAGTTTCAAGTCGTTCCATATATTCAAGGATTTATCATCGTGGTTTGCATTTTCTTGTAAATTTTGTTTGGTAAATGTTAAGTTGTAGTGTCTCATAATTTTCTACTTGAGTCTTTATCTTCTTGTATACGAAAAGTTGATAAATGGACGACATGCTGAACGATGCCCTTTTGTTTAATATGTTACGCCCTTGACGCAGCGCATTTATTAACAAGAAAAAGAACCGTGCAAAACTTTATAACACTCATCTTCATATTTTCACCATTATGCTTATTTACGTAACTAAAAAACCCCCACAATTATGTCACTCAATACTAATCTTTTGTCCGCATTTACAAATAGAATGTTTTAGTTATCTTTTTATCAACATTTACTCCAAAAAAACAGGATGTGTTCTCAGATTCCATGACGGCTTACTTCTCGTTTTCTCTTATGTGTTTCGACAGCCATCTATTTCATTACGTTATATTTCTTCTCTGCCGTTGTTCCCAGGTGATATATACTCCCTCATGTGTGTGTGTGTGTGTGTGTGTGTGTGTGTGTGTGTGTGTGTGTGTGTGTGTGTGTGTGTGTGTGTGTGTGTGTGTGTGTGTGTGTGTGTGTGTGTGTCTACGTGTGTGTCTGAGAGGTGTATCATTGTGCCTTTGAGAGCAATTGGATAAGAGGACGAGTTTGTGAGCGAGATGATGTAATTAAGTGGGTTTTGGAGGCTGTGGTGGGAATAGCTTTGCGAGTGTTGGGAATACAGGTGGTGAGTGTTGAATTTCCTCAACTTGGTTTGCAAAAAAGGGTTCTGCCGTGGGGAGAAGGAAATGAGAGAAGCGGAGGAAAGAGAGACCGAGAGAAAGCGAGAGAGAACGAGAGGAGAAAATATAAAAAAGGAAGGAAGGGCGCGAAGAGGAAGAGAAGGAGGGGAGAGGAACTGTGTCTTCCTTCGCTGTCTAAATATAGAGGTGTGTAGGGATACCTGGGGAGGAGTGAAAGAAGAGGAGACAGGTGATAACGCGCCATGTCGTCAGTGAGTTATGGCTTAAAAAAGAAAGAAAATAAAACTATACAAGAGCCTCAAGCAGTGCCACGCTACCTGGTGCCAGAAAACACACACACACACACACACACACACACACACACACACACACACACACACACACACACACACACACACACACACACACACACACACGCACACACACACATTATCAGTAAGTAAATTCAACGACTAACCAGAATTTCAAATAGAGCTGAAACAACATTAGGTATAAGTAAAGGGAGTTAAGATAAATTAGGACGGAAATTACTACGTGTTCCGGGGAAAAGAATGCGAAAGTAAGGGAGAGCGAGAGAGTAAGAGCCCACTAAGTATACAATATCTTGAAGGTGGAATGTTATGATTAGAGTGCGGGTGCCAAGGATAATGTAAGAGTGTTTGAGTGTCAATTTTGCAGAGTGCCAGTATTTTACGACGCTCAATTTCCTTACTTTCCTCCATCTTCACTTTCTTTTTTTTCTCTCCCTCACTCTCAAACTCTCACTCTCACTCTCTCTCCGTTTTCTTCCCCATCTCACTTCCTTCATCAGAGCTATGTCCGCTCCCTTTCTCCTCCTTCATATATTCACCCTTTTCACTTTCATCATGTTCCTTGCTCTTCCTCTCCATCTCTCTCTCTCTCTCTCTCTCTCTCTCTCTCTCTCTCTCTCTCTCTCTCTCTCTCTCTCTCTCTCCAGGACCCAACTAGAAACCACTGCTCCTAAACTTACAAATTCACATTCATTTCTACCTAAGAGGACAGGTGGAGGGTGAAGGAGAGGGAGGGTCGTCTTATGGGCTGTAGTCGTCGGTAGGTCGTCCCCAGCAGGAGGGAGACGAAGGGCGTTGAGGGATTCGAACCTTGGTATCATTCTTCCCCGTTATACGTCTTGCTTGATGTAGTGCCGTGGTGTCACAAGGTAAATTCACAAATCCTTGAGTCTCCTCTATCCTGCCTTCCTGTGGGATTTGGTTTTGATTTCCGGCTCATGGTCGCAGCTGCTTGGGCGTAGAGCTGATTTACACATACACGCACACACACACACACGCACACACACACACACACACACACACACACACACACACACACACACACACACACACCACCAAGTTACGATGCTCATGAATTGTTACATTTAATGACATAACACCTTCCACCATTTAATCAACACCGATTCTATATTACAACGCGCTTCCAACCACTCTCTTAGTTACCAATAGATCAAGACATACAATGACGTAAACATGATATAACACCACAAACTATGTATACAAAAAATAAATAACCACTAACCCAGAATAATAATTAGAAATACCTTTAGATACGGTGTTCTAAGCCTTATTAAAGACGGAGATGAGGATGATACACCTGCTCTGCTATTGATACCCTGCAGTGACGTCATGGTTATAGACAGCCAATGGGAAGGGTCCTTTAAGCTTCGGATGACGTCATAAATCACTGGTATAAAGGCGTGTGGTTGTGGTGCAGCCTCAGTAGGTCAGTAGCAAAGCACCTGAGAATGGCTGGTGGTGGTGGTGATGATGGTGGTGGTGGTGGTGGTGGTAGTTCTCTGTCCTGCTGTCACTTGATGTTGATTCTCTCTCTCTCTCTCTCTCTCTCTCTCTCTCTCTCTCTCTCTCTCTCTCTCTCTCTCTCTCTCTCTCTCTTTCGTGTATTTTCTCCGTTTCTTACTCTCTCCTCCCTCATCCCTCACTTCTAACTTGCAGTGGCCGGCAGGAAAAATGAATTTGTGTCCATAAGCTGCCTCACATTTCACACACGCAC
>JAXIVD010002335.1:37059-57059 GCA_036785275.1 Cancer borealis | reverse complement strand
GGGTTCCTGCAGGACCGGTTATAGTTAGGTTAGGTTATGGTTAGGTAAGGTTAGGTTAGGTTAGGTAAGGTTATGATTAGGTTAGGTTAGGTAAGGTTATGGTTAGGTAAGGTTATGGTTAGGTTAGGTTATAGTTAGGTTAGGTTAGGTTAGGTTAGGTAAGGTTATGGTTAGGTTAGATAAGGTTAATGTTCTAGTGGGGGGAACTAGGGGGGAATCTGGATGGCCGACTTATTATCCAGAATTATCCTTTTTTTTTTTAGTATATACAACTTCTAGAAAAAAATATTAGACGTACAGACATATGGTACAGGCATAGTTTGGTGTAGGTGCGGACAAGGAGGGTGGAGCGTCGGTGTGACAGTGAGGATAGGGAGGATTCTGCCTGAAGGGCTGTGACTGGGGAGGACCTGAAAGCTCCCAGGGCTATACGCATGGCTGTGTTTTGAATGACATCCAGTTTATGGAGAAGTGAAGGTGAGGCCGCCCCATAAACCTCTAACCACCTTCTTCTTCTTGGGAATTTGATGGGGCCGTGCAGGCTGTGGTGCCACAGCCTCTAGTGCCCCAAAAGTGCAGGTTGCAGATGAATGAGTGGATCAGATCCTGTTGAGTTGACCTGTCCTTTGGAGGAAGGTCCTGGTGTGTTTGAGTACTTTGAAGGCCAGGCCAGGATCTTGAGAGCCACCTAGGATGTCTGTTATTGTTGGTCTGCGGATGTGGAGAGACGACAGTGAGTGAAGGAGTGCCATGCGGTGGGAGTGGTGACGAGGACAGTGAAGTAGGAGGTGTTCTGGGGTGTCTGGTTGTGTAGGGCACCAAGGGCAGTGGGGGTCATCAGTCATGCCCAGT
The DNA here is from genome assembly GCA_036785275.1 of Cancer borealis. Classification (NCBI taxonomy): domain Eukaryota; kingdom Metazoa; phylum Arthropoda; class Malacostraca; order Decapoda; family Cancridae; genus Cancer; species Cancer borealis. The sequence continues at coordinate 56,207 of JAXIVD010002335.1, read as the reverse complement.
TTGTGTAGGTGGGAGTTTAGGCGGCTGTGTCCAACTCTGAGTCTGGTGACGGCAGTGTCAAGGGCACGGCTGGGGGAGTAGGTCCACCAGTGGTGTCGTGTGTCTTGTCTAATGCGTCCAAGTGAGGTGTACTGTAGGGCGTTAGTCAGGTCTGTGTCCCAGTGTAGTCTACAGGCTGTGTGGAGGTTAGTCAGTGAGTCAGTCTGGTCAGTGGGGAGGTGTATGGGGAAGGGGTGGGAGTGTGCTTCCGCTGCCGCTCTGTCGGCCACTGTATTACCCATGATGCCGACGTGTGAGGGGACCCACTGAAGGTGGATGGAGAAGCCAGAAGAGGACAGTAGGAGAAGAAAGTGGTGAATGGTGAAGCAGAGGGAGTGGTGTGTTTTAGGGCGGTGGCGCCGGATGAGTTGGAGGGCTGAGAGGGAGTCTGAGAAGCGAGTGACTGAGCAAGGGGAGGTGAGTGTGGTGGCAAACCTGAGGCCCTCTCTGATGGCGAAGAGTTCTGCTGTCAGAATGGAGGCAGAGGCCGGAAGCCTCCAGGCAGTGGCAGTGTTACGTACTGGGACATACATAGCAGCTCCAACAGAGGGAGGTGTTGGGAGGCGGGAGCCGTCAGTGTATATGTGGAGGGAGTTGTGGTAGTGAGTGTGCAGGAGGTTGTTGAAAATTATCCTGCCCTGCACCGGACAGTGTGCCTTTGACCATTGTGTGTCTGTGTGCAGTGTCAAGGATATTAAGGGGGAGAGGGGAAACCAAGGGCCCAAAGGGGAAGTCTTCTCGAGAGTGAGAAAGGAGGGGGGGGTCACCCGGAGGGAGGCAAAGAAGGAGAGGGCTCTTTCTACAAATGGTGTGTGGGCTTGATATGGTAGGGGGCCAAGAAGTGGTGCCCTACTCTGTCGGAGGAGGAGGGAGTGGAGGGCGTGGCAGCTAGGTGAGGATGCAAGTTTGGTGTAGGTGCGGACAAGGAGGGTGGAGCGTCGGTGTGACAGTGAGGATAGGGAGGATTCTGCCTGAAGGGCTGTGACTGGGGAGGACCTGAAAGCTCCCAGGGCTATACGCATGGCTGTGTTTTGTATGACATCCAGTTTATGGAGAAGTGAAGGTGAGGCCGCCCCATAAACCTCACATCCGTAGTCTAAGCGACTCCGGATATAGGTACAATAGAAACGAAGGAGGGTATGCCTGTCCGCACCCCACTTGACCCCTGCCAGGGACTTCATTAAATTTAGTCTTTTAAGACATGAGGTCACCAGGTAGTGTATGTGACGGCTCCAGGTTAGACGGGGGCCGTCCACTACTATACCTAGAAACTTATGTTGGGTTTTGAAGGGAATGGGTGAACCTTTGATGGTGACCACAGGTATGTTGGGTATTCGCCTTCTGGTGAAGCACAGAAGGCTAATAGACTTCTGGGCACTCACCGTTAGGCCCCAACGTGATGTCCAAGAGTCTATGGCATCAAGCCCACGTTGAAGGTTAAGTTGAGCCTCCTGGATAGTGGAAGCAGAGGAAAGGAGGGAAATGTCATCAGCATATAAGAGTGCATGTGTGCATGGAGAAGAGGGAAAGTCTGAAAGTAAGACATTGTAAAGGAGAGGACTGAGAGGAGAACCCTGTGGGACACCTCTGGTGACTGGGTAAGACCTAGAGTAGGAGTTACCTATCACCAGAGAGAAGGACCTGGAAGACAGGAAGGACTGAACCCAATTGAGTGGGGAACCATTGAGTCCCAGGCGGGAAAGTTTTTCAATAATGGCATTATGTGAAGAGGAGTCAAAAGCTCCTTTGAGATCAAGAAAAGCTACCAGAGTGAATTGCTTGTGGTTAAATCCTTCCTGAATGTGGTGCTCTAGCTGGAGCAGGGCATCCAGGGTGCCCCGGTGAGGACGGAAGCCAAACATGTTAGGGGGAAGAAGGTGTTTGTGTTCCAACCACCATGTTAGTCTGTCATGCACTATGTGTTCTAATACCTTACTGAAGTTAGAGAGTAGACTGATGGGCCTGTAGGAGGAAGCCTCCGACGGGTCCTTGCCAGGTTTGAGAATAGGAATTGTGATGGCATTACGCCACACAGAAGGGAACGTGCCAGATTGCCAGCTGGCGTTGAACACGTTCAGGAGGAGGAAGATCAGAGGATCTGGGAGGCGGTGAAGAAACTCATTCGGGACATTGTCCGGCCCCGTCGCCTTCCCAGCAGACAGTGCTTGTAAAGCTGATGAAAGCTCCTGGGGAGTTATAGCTGTGCTAATTGTGTGGCCGTGTGAAGAAGGAGGTAACACAGGTGGAGGTATAGGGTCAGGGGAGCCGAGGACAGTGTGTATGTTGGAGGCAAGGCACTCGGCTTTTTGGACGTTGTTGACAAGGAGGACACCGTTACTAGTTAACGGGAAGGTAAGAGGGGGCTGAGGGTGAACCATCTTCCTGAAAAAAGACCAAGCCTGGGAGACTGAGGAAGAAAAGGACAGGGAGGCACAAAAGGAGGCCCACGCAGAATGTTTCTCATCAAGAATAACACGCTTGCACTGGGCCTCTAAAAGTCTGAAGCGACTGCGAAGGGGAGGGATGGGATTCTTACGCCACATGTCAAAGGCATGTCGTTTGGCCTGAAGGGCTGCTGCACACCTTCGGGACCACCAGGGGACCCGGAAGGAGCGGGAGGGACGGGAAGTGACGAGGTGAAAGTGGTGGGACCCTACATCCACCAAGGTGTCTGTAAGGTATTGAATTTGACTTTGTGAAGGGAGGATGGTGGGAGGAGTTTTTGAATTAAACTCTTTTTGAAAAGAGCCCCAGTCTCCCTTTTTAAAGGACCAACGAGGTCTGCGTGATGAAGGGGGGGGTGTTGGTATTGAAGGGAAGGAGATGACAACAGGAAGGTGGTCACTCCCTATGTAAGGGCCAGTTGTTATAGTGGTGAGGAGGAGAGGGCCATTCCCCAGGCAAAGGTCCAAGGTAGAGGGGTTCCCTGAAACTGGATTGGTCCTGGTAGGGAGGCCAGGTGGAGTAAGGAGAGAGAAAGTTGCACTGTCTGCCAGGAAGGTCGAGAGGGACAGACCCGAACGGTTTCTTCGGCTCCTGGGGAGGGCTGGTTCCCAGAAGTCGTGATGGGCGTTAAAATCACCCATTATTAAGGCTGGGGAGGAAAGCTGTGAAAACAAATGCTGGAACTCCTGAAGGGAGATATCCAAGCATGGGTTGTAAATTAAAAGGATCTGAAGAGGCCCTGAGTTAAAGGTAATAGTCACCCCCAGGTACTCTAGTCTGCCCCCGGGGTAGGGAGTGATAGTGAGGAGGCTAGAAGAGAGGGATTGGTGGACAAGCAGTAGCAGGCCGCCTCCTCCTCCGCCTGCCCCCCTGTCCACTCTGTAAGAAGAATAGTTGGGGAAGGAAGGGGAGAATGCGTCAGTGAGCCACGTCTCACAGACACCAACAACAAGAGGTGAATAGGAAGACAGTGTGGTTTTAAAGACTGGAAGTTTCCAGTACAGGGACCGGGCATTCCAGAGTATGAAGTGAGAGGGGAGAACAGAATTCACTGCGTGAGTGATGTGAAGAATGAGAATAGTCCTGGCAAGCACTGGAGGAGGCTTTCTTGAAGGCTGTAACCTGTTAGGAGAAGATTGATCAATTTAAGTGCAAGTGGTGCTAATCCCATAATGAAGGCAGATAAGGAGAGACCCGAAGCATGCTGGGCCTGTGAAGGTGCCGTAGGAGGCTCAAGGCATGCACTGCCCTGTGAGGGCAGGGGCTGCTGGGCTGCTGGCTGTGTGGCATGGGGCTGGAGTTCAGGCTGGGGAGGTGTGGGTTGAGGTGGGGTAGGAATGGGTTGAAGTAGGCGAGGAGCAGTATGAGGTGGGATAGGAGTGGGTTGGGGTAGAGGGTGAGGTGGTAGGGGTGTGGGGAGAAGGAATACCTCCTGTAAACGGATATCCCTCCTAGGAGAGCTGGGGCAAGAGGGGGGTTTTGGCCGACGCCTGGGAGAGCGACGGCCCCTCAGGGATTTGGGTGTTTGGGGTGTGCATAGGTTAGTGGATGGGCGTTGAGGGGTGGAGCAGTCCTGGGCAGCCAAAGGAATTATTGTGACCTTAGGACTAAGTGGCTTGGGAGGGGCTGGTTGTGGGGCAGGTGCAGGTGGGGGTGCCTGAGGAGGTGTTGTATTCTCCTCTGGTGAGGAAGTTGGTCTGAAGGACCCTGGGCGGATGCCCCTCAGCTTACGCTTAACCTCCGTTATAGTGTGGTCAGACTCATGTTGGAGCTGCTGTAGTTGCAGTGCCTGAAGGTATGCCGGGCACTGCCTGTAGGTGGGGCGGTGGTTGCCATCACAGAAAAGGCATGTTTCGGGCCGGGTACAAACCTCGGCATCATGGTAACCACTGCACCTCCCACAGCGGTTTTTGCCGTTGCAGGAGGCGTTGCCATGGCCAAACAGAAGGCAGCGGGTGCACCTGAGGACAGGGAGGGTGTGGGGCCTAACACGGTACACTGCAGAGTTTAGGGCAATCCTATCAGAGAGGGCCCCTCTAAACTTAATACGAATGGCCATATTGGCCATCGTCTGCCCTTCCCTGACAAAAGCTGGGAGTCTAAAAACGTCTATGATTTGAGTTGGGGCATCGTCTAGTATGGTAAGGTTGGTGAGTATGTCCTGTGTGGCCATTTCGGGGGATACTGGGTATATCCTCCCAAACATGTAAGTGGGGTCATCGTCTGTCACAACCCAGCATTTAACAGACCACTCCCCCAGCGTGGTGACCGACTCAGGAGGTTGAGAGAGGTTTTCGAGGTTGGCTACCTCGAATTTTATGCCCCTGCCGCCACCAGTGATGGTTAGGGTCTTCTCAACATATTTTTTGCCAAATATGGAAGAGTAGATAGCCGTGGCCACTTTACCAGGATGAATAAAGCATCTGTTCCCCTCAGCAGAGCGGATGATGATATATTTAGAGAAAGAGGGTTGCAGTGGTTGAGGTTGGCGTGGGGGCACAGCTCTAGCGTTAGGTGAGGGTGGCGAAGCAGCTACTTGGGCGAAGGAGCGATCATTGCATTTGGTAGACTTAGCTGTACGTTCGTTGGTCTCACCAGACGATGGAGAAAGAGAGCGAGTCCTTTTCAGGACCGTCGTGGTGGCGTCCATGTGGGCGGCGGCAGCTGCCGGTGGGTCACAGCCGTCGTCAGTCAGCATGAGTCCATTTGCCGTTCGTCGGCTGTCGATGCGGCGGGACTCGATACTGCAGTAAATCCTGCACTTGGGCACTTGTAGGCACCCACCGAACCGTAAATAAGGTTGGGGTGGCGTGTGTGGTTGCGGCTGAGAGAGGTAGGTCTGCACTCTACCGTGGTTCTAGCGCGTCTCCACCTCTAACCTTCTGTCTCTATGTTGTGTGTGTCACGGCGGCCGATATAAACAAGAAAACAGTCCCTTTCAAGACGGGAATCCAGGACTGTTCCTTATATTTTATTATACCTGATTGTTTAAGGAAATCTAATGAATAACATAATAATAATGAATGATGAATAATTTTAATGGTTTAAAAAAATGAAAAAAAGTAGTATTCGATGACGTATATATAAAACGAAAATATGAATTTTTATTACACATCGTGAAGCAGTTATATATACTTTAAAGAATAGATTATGATACCTAACGAGATTCAACATAACTATTTTTTATATTGAAGTCACATTAACCGCATGAAAAAAATAAATAGAAAATATACCAATTAAAATAGCAAACATAGAAACGATACATTAATAATCTAGTTAACCTAATCTAAACCATAGGTTAAGATATAAAGAATTCTTCAGACACACAATGAATGATAATAAAACCGTACAAGCTGAAAAAACTACGAAAATAACCAAAATTTTGAAAAAACATTATCCCTATATCTCAACTAATATAAACCTTAGAATACTATTGATTATACGTAATAAACACAAAAAAATAACAAATTCAATGAACCCAACGCTATGCGAAAGTATGATCAAGTTTTGCTGAAAATTGCAAAAAATACATTAACATTACAATATGTAAACAAACATCAAAATAAACCTAATTACTTAATAACGCAAGTAATTAATGATTGTAAAATATACTAGATTTTTTATTTTACCTTGCCTGTTAATTATAAGGCTGAGGATAAAGAGGTAAGGCGAGGAATTGATAAAATGTTTTGGTACTTACACTGGCCCGTCAGATGTCAGTGGTCCGGCAGAGTCTATGAGACAGAGATAAACAATGATATATATTTCAAAACAAAGAATAGATTACCTAATCAGCTTCAACATAACTATTTGTCATATTCAAGTTATATTAATTTCATAAAAAGATATTTATTTACACTACAAAATATAGAAAAATGTAAATAAACAACAATAACGACATTAAACCAATATAAACCATTGAATAACATGTAAAAACATATTTAAGCACAATAAAAACCATAAACAAACCAAAAAAAAATCAAAACTGAAAAAAAACGACAAAAATATCACTATTTTCACATACCCAATACACCATAATTAAACATAAACAAACCTTACAGCACCCTAAATTAAGATATATTAATATTAAACAAACCGTAAACAATCCATAGAACACAAAAAAAATGACGAAATAAGTCCAAAATTCTATAGAGGGGTTGGCCGCTGCAAAGGCACCGGTTGACATTTTCAAGTTGACATTTTTTCGGTTGTTTAAGAATGAATCTCAATATACTCTAGCTCAAAAGAACAAGCGTTTTCTCCTCTATCTAATTGACTCTATACATCTTTTACATTAACCTCATACTTTTCGAGTTTTTTAATAAAAAGTGTCTCCCTGCGGGAGAGACTTGGACGCCGTTAAAGTCTACGGGAGAAAAACGTTTCTCCTATACAAATTAATGGTTTCAGGTCAATTTTGGTCAACAAATTTAAATTCAAGAAAAGTGGCTCCATATCGCTTATTATTGTTTATTGAAGATTTACAGCTTCAATTCATATGTTCTTTCCCGTTTCTGTGACGGAAATATTTATTTTTTTATTAATTTCACCTTAATGTACCCACGCCAACATATCCCCCACATAGCGTAGGGGGTTATGTGCCTGATGGTAAGGCTTAAAGTACCCACGCCAACATATCCCCCACATAGCGTAGAGGGTCATGTGCCTCCCGGACCCCCAAATTACGCTGCCGTACCTGTAAGCTGTGCCATTATTAAAACATTTCCATATTCTTTGTTATAATAATACAAAAATTACAGTACATTAGTATAAACACATTACAACACATTAATAACACAACACATCAGTGACATTTCACTAATAATACATAACACAACTACACACCTATGCTATACCAACGTAATGGCGGACGATAAGAGTACACTGTGTATGATCTTCTCAATATTGACCTTATCAATATCATTAGAGCTTTGTTGAGGCATTAAATATATAGTACTAATATGGCATAACATTGTATTAGGAGAACAAAGCCGTATATATAGTGTGATATGTAAAAAAAACTACCTGTTATAACTTTGACAAAATTTAACTTACTAACTTATTTAGACCTGTTAGTTAGTTTATAAGTTAGTTTATGCCTTAAAAAAACATAATAATATAATAATAGCCATTCTAGTTTAGTCTGACTAACAAAATTACATTTCTATCATATAAATTTTGTTTTTGGCCGAGCTCACCCATATAACACCTTATTTTGGGCTTATTATAGCTGTCTCTATGCATATATGCTCTAGAACTAATAGATTTGCAGTTAAATGGCGTAAAGTGTTTTTGACGTAAATTTCGGTTGACATTTCCGCGGCCATAAAAAAAAAAATAGAACAAATATTTCCGTCACTGACATGTGTAAACTCATATGAATTAAAGTTGTTCATCTTCAATAGGCAATAATAATCTATATTGAGCCAGTTGTCTTAAATTTAGAATAAATAAACCATAAAACCTAAACAGAAAGGAAGAGAAGACGGGAGCGATTCACAGGAGAGTAAGCGGTCACAACAAAAGAAAGAAGACTTGTGTCAGCTGATCACGACTGAGAAGTGAGAACTGAGAACTTAAGAAGAAGAAGACTTGTGCCAGCTGATCACCACTGAGAAGTGAGAATTGAGAACTAAAGAAGAAGATTCGTGCCAGCTGACCACCACTAAGAAGAAGATCACCTTCTAAGAAGACCACCACCTGGAGTCCCGTCATGTATTTCCTTACACAGGTAACTTCAAACACACACACACACACACACACACACGATGACGGAGTTCAGCGTGTTATCATCTAGGCCATGGTACAACACACACACACACACACACACACACACACACACACACACACATCACCACCCTTTACTTTATATAAGTGAATAGTCATTAAAATAAAACCTCAAGTATGTTTTCATTCCTGTCATTAGGTTACAATAACATACATGTTATAACTATGGTGCTTTTATTAACAGGCTACACCAGCACCAACAAGAAGCACTACAACAACTACTTAGAATGAATTGAACTCGTTATCGTCAAGTTTTTTTTTTATTATATTATATTTTCATCGTAATTCTCCATCTTCTCACCATGACGGAGTTTGAGTGGCCTTGGCAGTATAGCTTCCCACCCTTCTTCACGTAAGTTGATGAGAGAAAGAGAGAGAGAGAGAGAGAGAGAGAGAGGGAGAGAGAAAAAAAAAAATATATATATATATATAGGATACTGACCTAACCTAATTACCTTTGACCTCTGTTCCTCCCTATACATACAGGCTACAGGTCAACGCAGACGTGAGGAAGACCCAGCTGGATGCTTGGTGTGCATTGGTGACCTCTTGGGGCAAAGAACGGAGCGTGACCCAGATTGACCTCACAGAAGCCTCCAATCTAGCTGTATTCAAGTAAGGAAGGGAGGGGAAGAAGGGAGAGGAAGGGAGGTTAAGGCAGGGAGAGAAAGGAAGTTAGATTAAAGAAGGGAGAGAAAAGGGAGGGAAGGGAAATAAAAGATTGTAAAAGGATGGAAGGAGGAAAGGGATGGGGAAGGGAGGAAGGAGGGAAGGGCAGGGAGAGGAAGGGTTAAAAAAGGGAGGGAGAGAAAATATTGATAAAGGATGAAAGGAAAGAGAGAAATATATGAAGAGGATTTAAGATAGAAAGAGACAAATATAATTAGTTAATTAATATCAACATTTTTGACATCTAGAGAGAGAGAGAGAAAAAAGAAAAGAAAAAAAAAGATGAAAATAAAATGAAATACTAGAAAATTATACACTATATTATTTAGACTCAACCTAATCTAACCTAATACCTCCTCCCTTGTGTGTGTAGGAATGCATCTATCAACCGTGCATTGCCTCCCGATGCCATCCAGGTTGTGTTGGAAGAGCTGGTCAAACGCGGAAACTTGGAGTGGACCGACAAAACTAAACGAAGGTGTGTTCTTACCTAATTGTATTTTTACAGGAATGAGTCAAGCTCGTAATGTCCCGTCTTTTAATGCTGTTTTATCATATTTTTCCTTGAATTTGTGAATGTTCTTGGCACACACTACTTCTTCTGGCAATACATTCCACTGGGCTTCTAAGTTTTTCACTTTTCCTGCTAGACCTCTAAACATTTCAACATCCACAAGGTCACAAAAATTTGTATCCATTTTACTTTTATCTCCTCTCTGTATGTGTGTGTTTGTGTGTTCACCTAGTTGTAATATACATGAAAAAGAGTTATTTATGCTTGTACTGTCCCTGTTTCATCTCTAAATCTAGTGTGTATTATCCAGTTGACTTTTGAAATCATGAATATTTGTTGCATTAATTACTTCTGTATCAAGTTGATTAATTCTTTCCAGACTTCTGTGTTTTTTATGCTTGTGTGTGTGTGTGTGTGTGTGTGTGTGTGTGTGTGTGTGTGTGTGTGTGTTTGAGGAGGTAATAGGTGTTTGCCGTCCACAGAGGTCATCTGCTGTGGCGTAGTGCGGGTGAATGGGGTCAACAAATCTACACTTGGGCTCAAACATCGGGTCGTATCAATACTGTCTGCACACTGTACGAGATCAACCACGGAGATGACACTGCAGACCAAGGTAATAATAATAATAATAATAATAATAATGATAATAATGATAATATATATACCTACTACATTTTTCTTTGCCAGACTAAGCTTAAAATACTTTGAAAACACACTACCCTTCCTACCCTCCACAGAATTCCACACACCTAATGAAGATATACTAATGAAAGCCTTAATTACACTCTTAATTACCCTTCCTTCCCTCCACAGAATTCCACACACTTAATGAAGACATACTAATGAAAGCCTTGAGAAGTCTTGAGGTCGCAGGAAAGGCTGAATTAATGGACTTTGGAGATAATCAAGGCATTAAGTTTCTCTAAGGAGTGTTAATTAAGAATATAAGGAAGTAATTAGGTTGCAATAAGCTAGTTGACCTAACCAAACCTAACACTTGCCTAATATTTTCTTTAACTATTGAAATGTCCAACTATTGACCTGTGTGTGTGTGTGTGTGTGTGTGAGTGTGTGTTAAGAAGAGGACATTTTTTATTATTGTTTATTTTAATTGATATACCCAGCCAGATAATTTTTCCATGTAATGCCTAATGACTACTATTTTGTATGCTACACTAAAGCCAAGTACTCACTAGGACTTGTGTGGCGCCCTCTGACTAGCCAAACTCTCAGGTCAAGAGTTCAAGCACAGGATGACCCGCTAATCACTCCATATACGGTCATAGAACTTGTGAGTGTAGTCAGAGGGCGGGTCACGAGTCCTAGTGTGTACCGGCCTTAAGATGGGTTACAAAGACTGCATAATTAATAGTTAGTGCTAATGTAACTAAATTCTACATGTGGAGAGAGAGTTGGATAATGTGAGAGGTATATTTAGGTAGTGGTTAGCGCACTCGGCTCACACTCATCTGTTCACCTAGCAGTGAGTAGGTATGGGATGTACCTCGCTGTCCCGGTGTGTTGTGTGAGTGGTCTTGATCCAACACAAAGATTGGTCACTATGAGCTCTGAGCTCTTTCCATAGGGGGACGGCCGGCTGTCTTGAGAGAGACCAGCATCAGACTGTGAAGTGAATAGACACATACAAAAAAAGTAAAGGAAATAGATGATTAATATTGATATCAGAATAATTTTGCTACTGTTTTTATTTCTGATATTAAAGTCAATAATAATAATGTCAATGATTATAATGATAGTAATAGTATTAATAATATGCATTTATGATAATAATGATAATGATAATGATAATAATAATGATAATAGTAATATTCATGGTAAAAATAGTCATCATATAATGATAATAATGATATATAAGCAAACTGAACTTAAATGTGTATTATGTTATGTATATGCATTGAAAATACATGAATGATATCTTATATATAGCAATTTGTGAATAATAGAAGAAAAAAAAAATCTTCACTTAAATATATATAATGATTGAACATTAAGGTTAATTGTATTGGTGACTACTACTAAACTAACTGTGTATGGGACCAAATCAATGCATACAGAGTTATACATACAATACTAATAACAGCAATAATGATAATAGTAATTAGCTGTTAGTAATAATAATAATAATAATAATAATAACTAAATAACCAAGTCAATGCATGCAGGACAATACATACAACAATAATAACAGTAATTAGTTTAATATAAAGGCCTCACATTTCGCTTGATTCTTCAGTTCCTGAATTCACAAATTATATTTCCATTATTAAGTGCCTAAAAATGAATATATGTGTTTACAATATAAAGGTTTAAGCAATATTAACAAGACTTGTAAGGAATTTATTTCATAGTGAAAAGTAATAACAATATAATGATAATAATAATTTTATATCCATGATATATGAAAGAATTGAAAATTTTGGAAATATAAGAACAATTTTGTATTATGATTAGTTACACACACACACACACACACACACACACACACACACACTCCATTTTATATGTTCTAAATAATAATGTTAAAACTACATACAAAACAATCTTTATTGAGTTTTAAAAATATATAAGTTTACATTCATGTCTATTCTTTTTAAAGACAAATAATCAAAGGTACATACATATATACATAGTGAAAAAATATACATGTTGACGTAATTTAATGTGTAATTGGCACATTTTGGTTATTCTAAATCATGAACCACCCCCCCCCCGAAAATATCTCGCATACATACATACATCCTTTTCAAAACACATTTGCACAAAATTAAATGATAATAGTTTTCCCCAATTCTTTCTTCAACAAAATAATAATAGTAATGTATTGGTAGGATAAGAATGTTTCCCTATCACACAATCTTATTTCTTCCTCTTGTTAGATTTATTTTCGCTGCTCATGATAGGATTGATGCTGCCTGAACCCTTCTTACCAATCTGTAAATGAGAAAAATACATTAGAAAACACACTCAAACACACACACACACATGGTCCGCTAGCGTAGTGGTTAGCGCACTCGGTTCACAACCGAGGCAGCCAGGGTTCGATCCCCTGGGCGGACAGAGATTATTTGAGCGAGTCTCCTTTCACGTGTAGCCTCTGTTCACCTAGCAGTGAGTAGGTACAGGATGTGAGTCGAGGAGTTGTGACCTCGTTGTCCCGGTGTGTCGTGTGTGAGTGGTCTCGGTCCAACCCAAAGATTGGTCACTATGAGCTCTGAGCTCTTTCCATAGGGGGACGGCCGGCTGTCTCTCGAGAGACCAGCAGCAGACTGTACAGTGAATACACACACACACACACATATAGATACGGAGACAGAACCACAGGAGTGTAACTCAGGCCCTGTATACTACAACTAGGTAAATACACACACACACACTTTCAGGATGCTAAGGAACATACGAATGGCTTTTCATTTCCTAGATAAAGATATGATGAGAAATATAATAACTACAATGATCAGACCAAAACTGGAATATGCAGAAGTAATATTTTCCAGCCCCTGCCACCCCCCACAAAAATAAAAATAAAATATTTACCTCACATAAACGTGAGAGCATATGAATTGAAGTTGTACAATTTAAGAACATAAAAATGAGGTGACTGCAAGAGGCCAGTTAATGACCTACACGAGGCAGTTCCTTCAATCTTCAATAGGCAATAACAAGCTATATTGAGCCAGTTTTCTTGAATTTAGAATGACGACCAATATTGACCTGAACCCATGTCTAAGCATTAGTTTATATAGGGAAAACGATCTTAAAACCAACAAAACAGGAGGAGGAGGAGAAGGAATACAAGGGAACACAAACAGCAACAAATCCTAGGATCCCTCTGAAGACTGTTTGATATAACTATTCCACACTAATAGTATGATAATAGTATGATAACAATTACCTCAAAATGAACAATAATCCCCCAGTGGTCTGACGGGAAGCTCTGTGTGTTAGTAACTTTCTGTAATCCCACCAGACCAAAGTGCTGAGGGAGTGCCGAGATCATAGAGGAGGCAGTAGCAGTAGCAGCAGCAGCAGCAGTAGTAGTAGTAGTAGTAGTAGTAGATGGTGTGTGTAGGTAAACTCTATCAAATCTCAGCCTTGGTTTGAACCTTCCTGGGAACTGGAAAAAAGATTGTTTAGTAAAGGTTTGAATTACGACTTATTAGAGAATTGGTGATAGTAGTAGTAGTAGTAGTAGTAATATTAGGAGTAGTAGTAGTAGTAGTAGTAGTAAAAGATGTAAGTTATAATGTAATAATAATAACACTAATAATAATAATAATAATAACAATGAGAGACGCACACACAACCTTCTGGTTGGATGATGCAGCAGAGACTGATGAGGGATGCAAGATCCTCATCAAGGTAAGAAACCCACACACACACCCACCCACCCACCCACCCACCCACCCACCCACCCACACCCACACCCACACAGATCCACCAACACATACCCCCACCCCCACACCCTCACCTGCTTGTTAGTGTTCCTCATGGTATCCCAGGTTCATTTACACTCAGGTCGTTGTCCACAAGCCTCCCACAAGTCCACCACACCTTGGGGCAAACCGGCTCTCACCACCTAACATAACCTATCATAAGAACAACATAATGAACTACAAAAGGCCTATATAAACATTGTAATTCCCTTAACTCCTAGGATCTGGGTGACAGATATATTCACCATTGCTACTTTTTAGCTCAATATGGCTACCTCAAGTGGATTTCACTACGCAGCGAGGTAGTGCGTGCTATCATGCCCATGTTCCGCTCACCTTTTAGTTCCTGCTTGACCCTAGCAATGGCTGATTCACATGAACGTGATCTGCGCGCATCCCAACCCCTAGTCGCCACCAGCCAGGCCAGTGCACCACCCCTAACTTCAACACCACACTCCAGCCCTCAGCGCTCATGGCGCCCTCCTCAACACAACCCGGGTTCTCACTGTAAGTGAGGTTCCAAACATTTTATCGCATGGTCATATATCGAGAGGTGGCGGATACAAAGCCACAGCCGCTCCACACGCACAAACAATCACTTCTCCGCACGCCCAGACAGTGTCTCCTTCAACTCGTCATATCACTATAATTACACATCATAGAGACATGTGGATGGTAACACTAGAAAGAAGAAGAGTTGAAGGAAAGTAATAAACAATTTTTATGTCAATACAATATATCAGTGTCTAGAAAATGAAGTGCTGGGTGCATTGTGCCCGGACTGGATGGGTTAATAATATTGCAACACATACACACACACACACACACACACACACACACACACACAAACACACACACACCACCACATACACAACAATGACAAAATACTATACTACATAAAAATAAATAAATTAATTAATTAATTAATTAATAAAAGTTAACAATGAAAAAAGCCAAGACTATATAAAAAATAATAAATAAATAAATAAATAAATAAATAAAATAAAAAATGAACACAAGAATGAGAAAAGCTAATACTACATAAAAATAAATAAATAAATATATTTTAAAAAGTTAATGAACGAATGAAAAATATAAAATTCTAAATAAATTAATAATAAAAAAGGTTAAGACGATGATAGAAAAAAAAGGTTAGAAAATTAAAAGGCACTAAACAGAACATGCACAAGCTAACACACACACACACACACACACATATATATATATATATATATATATATATATATATATATATATATATATATATATATATATATATATATATATATATATAAATCAAAGCATCATGTAGAAACAAAATAAATAAATAAATTAAATGTCATTCAACACAAACAGTATTTATTCAATTATATTTTACCGTGAAGAAAAAACCTTAAAAATAAATAAAATAAAAACACTGAAAAATATAATAAGTAGTTTGAGAAATGTTTGGCCAATCAGACACGGCTTTCAAGTGGAGATAATACATACATTGGTTGTGTACACCTGTATTCTGATTGGGTTAGATTAGGTTAGGTACACAGGAGCTGCCTTGTGTATGTATTATTATTATTATTATTCTATCACTATTCATGGTTAATATTTTTATCACTCATACGACTGTTAATTCTTTTTTCCATCTACGTTTATCTATTTATTGAACATATAATACTTTCCCACATTATTAACAAAACCCAGGTAGGCACCGTCACCTGATTCACCTTCCCTTCACACCTGAAAGTAAGATGTCAAATAAAGAGGTTTTTTTTCATCACTCAAAATGGATTAGTGAATTCATTAAGTCTATAAATCTCTCTTTTTTTTTCACTAACTATCCCTTTCGAATTATAAATAAAATGACAATTTTTTTTTTATGTCATCAATTATTTCATTACAAGAGAAAAAAATAATTGTTTAATATCGCCCTTCAAAAAATTGCTGGAATTATTAAATATCTCGGATTCTTTAGTTGTCAAATTGTTCAATAATGATCTACTCTTCCTTCCTTCCTATCCTAACCTAACCTTCCTCCACAGTCCTTCCCTCCTTCCTCCCTTACCTCCACCTAACTTAACAACCTTTCTCACCTCCTTGTCTCGTAAGTTTAAGTCTCCGCCAAAGAGAGTCGTCACCTCGGCCGGACTCTCTTTCATCTTCCCAAGAGCAATTTTGAGTTCTTCAACGCGCTCGTTGGCAAACTCTCCCGTGCTATCCAAGTGTGTGTTGAGGAGGTGCAGTTTTAAGTCCCCGATGTGTGCCTACGGACAGTAAAGAAAGTGTATATATATAAAAAATTAAATAAAAAAAAGATTAAAACAAAATAATAATAATAATAATAATAATAATAATAATAATAATAATAAAAAGGTTAGGAGAAGTCAAGGAAAGGTTAAGAAAGTATACACATCAAAAATATGTCAGAAGAAAAAAAAAATTTATTAAAATAAAAAAATAAAAAAGATAAGGTTAGGAAAGGTTAAGGTCATGTCATCCTATTCTAAGGCTAAATGTTCCTCACATTAAGGATGGATTT
This sequence comes from Cancer borealis, assembly GCA_036785275.1. Classification (NCBI taxonomy): domain Eukaryota; kingdom Metazoa; phylum Arthropoda; class Malacostraca; order Decapoda; family Cancridae; genus Cancer; species Cancer borealis. The sequence goes on along the minus strand of JAXIVD010002335.1, from coordinate 39,766 downwards.
GCAATGTTATATCTTTTTAACTATTTCAAAAATGAATATAATGTAAATGTTTTTCAGGAAAGTTTAGATATTATAAAATCAAGAATACATTTCATACAGAATCATGAAAGAAGAAGGTCTCCTTGTTTATATTATGGATTTTAGTCTACTTTTTAAGTGATTTTTTTTTTTTTATGTACATAATTTAACTATTTTAATAATTCTCATATTTCTTAATGTCTTACGTTGTATATTTTAGTATTTTAATCTTAATAATTGTCATACCGTTTAGAGTGTTGTTCACACTTTAATAACACTTTATTATTTTTTTGTCACTATATGCAATGCGACAATGTATACTCGCTATTGTGAAATAAAGGAAGAAAGAAAGAAAATAAAAATAAAGAAAGCTACTGTTGTGTGGTGTCAACAGCCACCCACGGCTCCATTACCTGGCCCGCACTCAACACCCACCGATACACATGTCTACCCTCCTGCCTGCCAGTGCCTTGGATCCGCGCGCTATCCATCAATCACAAGTCTTCCCGCCCGACCACCACGGCTCGTCTTTCACCACAATCCTCCTCACCACGCAAGCACGCATTATTTCTTCACTTCAACAAATCCTCGGCACTTCCTCAAACATGTAGCAGCTACCCTCTCCATACCTGCGCTTCACTGATGGAGTCTAAGCTAGCCAGTGTCCTATTGGAGTACAACGCTCATGTTACTGTGATGTTATTTTGTGGGGAACTAATCAATCAACGGCTATTTTAAGTGGTCTTTTCATATCGCACCTATTCATATAGTGCAGAATTCAAGTTATTAGGCCTGCTGTTAATTCATGATTTTTCTTAATGAAATTCAAACAGAATCTTCCCTTCTTTCCTTTTCTTGCAAGGTAGTGAGCTGCTAGGATTGCCAGCATCCAGGCAGTGGGGTCGGAGGGGGCGGACCGCCTCGGGTGGCAGTTTTTTTGGGTGGCACTTTTGGTCCGTTGTATAATTGACATATATATATATATATATATATATATATATATATATATATATATATATATATATATATATATATATATAACCTTTAAGGGTATATGTGCATTGTAATATTGTATTACTTCTAGAAAGGGCGGCCGCGGGCCGCCCTGGTCGGCAAAAACACTAGCTACTTGTCTTACTTGTCCCGCGTTAAGGTGTAGAATCACCACGGTCGACTTGGGAGTCCACCGCCCCTACACTGTGCTTCAGACGCCCCTCGGCAAGCAGTTGAATAATCGAGGGTCCTGGTTCACAAAACTTGTGGCTTGCAGGGTCTTCATACGTTAACTGACTGCCTCAATGGTGTTCTTGTAGCAGGTGCGGCCTAGGCGTGGGTGGTTGTGACTGACTATCCCTCCCCCAGTTGTGGAAGGATTGGGGACAATTTTTTCTATGATTTTCCACGTGTATATTATGGCGTACCTCTCGCATCTTCTTTGCAGTGAGTAGAGTTTTAGGGTGTTTAATCTTTGCCAGTAGTCTTGGTGTTGTGTTGTGTTCAATTTCCTTGTGAACACCCTATGAGTCTGCTCCAGTTTCTTTATCTCACAGGTTTTGTGAGACCGCAGCTGGCACAGGTATTCCAATCTAGGGAGAATAAGTGACTTCCATAGTGGGATTAGATGTTGGGGCTCCCTGGTGTTAAATGTTCGCAGCACCCAGCCAGTCATCTGTCTGGCTGTCCTTGTAATGTTGTCGATGTGTGCTGCAAACTGGAAGTCGTTGCTTACTTGAACGCCCATTGCTCTGTCCACACACCCTTACACTTGTATATTTGGTGTAATTTTTTATACGGACACGAGACAAATAAATAAAATAAAATAACATAAAATAAAATTCCTAGGTCCACCCTGCACACACACTCCTAAAATCACTCCTTCCCATACATATAAACTCCACCCCCATACATTCAAACACTCCCCCTACACACCACACGTCATATATATATATATATATATATATATATATATATATATATATATATATATATATATATATATATATATATATATCACCCATCCACTTGTCTTGACCACCAGGCAGTGCCAATCACCAGTCTCCTCTGACACTTGAATACACTAACCACTAACCACCTTCTTCGCAACAGTTTCAGGTTGTCAGTGTTATCAAAAAACAAAGTAAGTCACGCATAATCGTCGCGTATGTATAGCCTCGCTCGCTGCGGGCCTGGGACGGAAGCGACATAGATGTCTGGGCGCCTGACTTGGCGGAGATGGAAAATGTTGACGGAAACGTAAAAACACCTTTCAAACCCTCAATATTGATATAAAAAGTGTTAGTGTGTCGCCGCCTTAAGCCTATAATAACACTAATAATATATATAATCTTTAAGGAAGGGAAGGAAATGTTTAATACATAAATCAATCTAGCGCGTGATCCCACGGAAAAAAGCATTGTAATAATCGCTAAGTTGCACTCGCCAGACAAAATTATTTTTAAATATCTTCCTCTCCTCTTCCCTCTATGCCTTATCATCCTCCTAACGTAATATTAAAATAAATTCATAAGATTATTTAATGTATCATATGAAGTAAATTTAGTACAAAAATTGGCCACTAATACTTGATAGCAGAACTAACAAGACCCCATACGCTATCTAGTGAGCACCGGAGCTATTATCTCGCACATAAACAAAGAAAGAAAAGACAGCTGTGGATAATTTTAATTCA
>JAXIVD010002335.1:27059-32059 GCA_036785275.1 Cancer borealis | reverse complement strand
GGGACATGTAGGGGATAGGGGGGATATGTAGGGGGAAGGAGGGATATGTAGGGGGTAAGGGGGATATGTAGGGGGTAGGAGGGACATATAGGGGGTAGGGGGGATATGTAGGGGGTAGGAGGGATATGTAGGGGATAGGAGGGATATGTAGGGGGGATATGTAGGGGTAAGGGGTGTGTGAAATATTGTTTATATATAGTACAATGCCCCCTCTAATTATATGGCATCCAATTTTTTGACCGAGACTAATTTCCAGTAGAGTAAAATGGTGATTATAATTGATTTACTTATGGATAATGATAATGTTTTTTTTTTTTTTATTGTAGGATGTATAATTAGATGTATTGGTGTATAAACAATGACAAAAATATGAACTAAATCACCATAATTAGGTTAAGGATTATAATTTTGTGAATATCCATTTTGTGGCCTAATCTAATTTTTTTCTTATTATTTAAACTTTAATTGTTTTCTTATTTTCATTATTTCTTTATCTCTGTCTTTATCTCTTTCTTCCCTCCTTCCTTCCTTCCTTCTTTCCTTCCTTCCTCTCTTCCTCCTTTTCTCCTTATATTTCCTTTCTTCTTATTCAATCTTATATAATTTTCCTTAATTTTATCATTATTTCTCTATCTCTTTCACTTCCTTCCTTCCTTCTTGTCTTCCTCTTCCTCCTTCTTTCCTTCATTTTCACATATTCCTCTTCCTTCCTTCTTTCTCTTCTTCCTTTTCCTCTCTCCTCTCCTCACCTCAAAAAAATCTCACATCCAACCTAACCTAACCTCACCTCACCTCAACCAACACCCACACTCTCCCTCACCCATATCACCCTTTTCAGCTGCCGGGCGGGTGAGGACGGGGGACAGCTGAATGAGTGTGTGCAGCTGTCCGAGACCAGCTGCTCCTCCTGTACGCTCGGAAAATACTGATTCTTAACCTCACAATTAAACAAACTGTTGGAATTGTACGAGTGGACCCAGCTGTGTCACCCTTCTGTCAGGCGAGTTTTAGGGTGTGTGAGGGTGTTTTAGGGTGTGTAAGGATGTGTGAGGGTATACAAGGGTGTGTGAGGCTGTTTTAGGGTGTGTGAGGGTGTTTTAGGTGTATTTGAGGGTGTGGTGTTTTAGGTGTGATTGAGTGTTTTTTTTGTTTTTGTTTTTGTGTGTGTGTGTGTGTGTGTGTGTGTGTGTGTGAGTGAGAGAGAGAGAGAGAGAGAGAGAGAGAGAGTGTACTATCATTGATGGACATATATCCTTAAAACTTAATATGTCTACTGGTGTTCCACAAGGAAGTGTCCTGCGGCCCATACTGTTCCTCATTTATATTAACGATATTGTCAATGTCTTTGATTGTGCCAAATCTATCCTCTTTGCTGGTGATATGACTGTATATTTCACAGGATCTCACAATGATACCCTATTCCACTTAGCTAATCAAGAACTAGATAAACTACATAACTGGTGTTTGAGCAATAGACTCACAATTAATATTGATAATACCCATTTCATGTTGTTTTCTAATAAAAACACTACTGTGTTGCCAGTCCTAAAAATTAATAATAACTTAATAAGTAGAGCTTATAAACTGAAATTTTTGGGTGTCATGTTTGATGAAGGTCTAACTTTCAAATTTCACACTAGTATTATTTTCCAAAAACTTTCATGATGCACTGCTATGCTTTATAAAGTAAGAGACTTTGTACCTTGTGAAATACTTAAAACTCTCTACTATGCCCACATATATCCCCACCTACTCTATTGTAACCCCATTTGGAGCACTACTCATGCCACACATCCAAAATGCATAAACTTACTACATCAAAAGATAATCCGAATCATCACACAGAGCTCATTTCTTGAACACACTACTCCTCTCTTTAAAAACACTAACATTCTGAAGCTGAAAGACATAACTAAACTTTCCATTGCAACTTGTATGTACAAAAATCAAATCAACACCACTCTTCCCTCTCATGAATACACCACATGACTCAGAGAACAACTCTGTATACCATCGTATCGCCTAAGTCTCTTCCGTCACTCCACTGTGTATTTGGACCCTCGCATATGGAATTCCCTGACTCAATACATTAAAAATGCCCCCTCTCTTAATGCATTTAAAAGCAGACTTAAATATCATCTCCTGGATTTATATTAGCCAATGTCCCTTTTCTCAATTAACCCTCTCATAGCCTACACTAGTATCTCTTTTACACTATCATCAACTATCTTCTACTCTGTCATACCTCCCAACTATTCTATACAGGATGTGTACTCCTTTCTATACTTTAAAAACATTAATTCTCCTTAATTATATTCAGTTGTCTCCCCTACCTACTTTGTATTTTTTTTTTTTAAGTCAGTGTAATTTGTATTAACTTGTGTTTTTTCTAATAATATATCTCTTATTTTAAGTTAGGGTAATTTTGTATTAACTTGCATTTTTCTAATATTTCTTTTATTTTTAACTTAGTGTAATTTGTAGCTTGTATTATTTTCTAATATATCTCTTATTTTTAGCTAGTATAATCTCCATTATCGTGCATATTTAGTATATACATATTTCCTATTCTTGCCTGAAAAACTTTGCTTATTATAAAGGCTAGCCATAAATTAACAAAACAAAATATATGTATTTTCTCCTTGGCTATAATAAAGCGTTTTAAAGTGTTTTTATTTTAAGTTAGTAAAATATGATTTTTGAATCTATATTTCAACACAGAGGATGTAATAATGTTGATAATAGTGATAATAATAATAGTATTTTTGGGGAGCTCTTTTACTATTATATTTTTCTCTCTTCCTTCCTTCCTTCCTTCTATCTTTCCTCTTCCTCTTCCTCCCTTCCTTCCTCTCTCTTTCTATCTCAATACAAAACTTAACTTAACCTTACCTTACCTTACCTTACGTTACCTTACCTTACCTTACCTTACCTCACCTCTCTTCCTCCACAGGCACCACCACCACCACAACCACCACCACCACCACCACCACCAGCACCCGGACCACCCCCGGACGTGACAACATGAAGCTACTGGTGCTGTGTGCGTATGGGGTGGAGGTGTGGGATGTGCGGGATGTGAGTATATGGGGTGTTTTTTTAACCTAACCTAATCTAATCTAACTCTACTATTGATTTGATTTGATTTGATACATTTATTGAGTTAGTTTATATATACATTGTTACAAAAGTGAAATACTCCCTAACTGAAAAGGGTAATAGTACATGTGCAGTTCTTGTGTACACTTTGAACGACACATAAACTTAGTTTTGTCTTCATTAATAACAAGCCCTCGCCTGTGTGTCAGGTGTGTAAAGGATGTTAGGTCATTTTACATATTCTCAAGTTTCTTTCCCTGTAGTAAAATATCATCAGCGTATATTATCGTTGATACCCCATCCGCTAATGTTGTTTTGGCTATCTTGTTCATTAGTACATTGAAGAGTGAGTACATTGAGAGAGTACTCCTCCCTGTGGAGTAGTCAGTTCAAAGCATTTTTCAACTGACAACACACCTTTATAAAACACACTTACCTGCCTACCATGCAGCTAATCACCAATCCAATGCAATAATCCTCCTGTCACTCCCATGTCGGCAAGTTCATATAATATTATTTCCCTGTTAGCTTTGTCACTAGCTCCCTTGGAGTCAATAAAAGTTGTACAGTAATCTGCACTATTGCTTAAACAATTAATGAGAGCTCTGGGTAGCTTTCCCTCTCTGTAACTCATATTAAATAAGTCAAGTATACCTTCAATAGATGCCAAGCAATTTATTATGTGATACGTTAGCCCGTCTTCACCCGGTGCAGTTGACTTTCCTTGTTTCACTGCACGTAATAGTTCATCCCGTGTTATGTCAGAGCAGGTTGGTCCACCTGGGTTAAGAGAAGAGATAAGGAAGTCTCGTATTTCTCCCTCCCAGCTACACACTCTAAAACACATCTTAACACCTTAAAATACACCCTAAACACACCTCACATACCTTCAAACACACATCCTATCCTTAACACATCCTAATCACACCCTAACTAACTTTTTACACACCCCATCAACATCTAAAAACACACATCTCACCCTAAACACATCCTAACTAACTTTTTACACACCAAACAATACCTAAAGACACACCTTTTCACCCTAAAACATACCAAAACACACCCTTTCCCCCCTTTCCCCATCTAAAACACAACCTCACACACCCTTCCATACCTAAACACATCTTTCCCCACCCTTCCCACATCCTAAACACACCCTAATTAACTTTTTACACACTCCAACACCAAAAAACACACCTTTTCACCCTAAAACACACCTAAACACACCCTTTCCCCACTTAAACACACCCTAAACCTACACCTAAACACACCTTTCGCCACACTTCTCACACCCTAAACACACCCTCCCACACCCTTTCTCTACCAAACACATCCTTTCCCCACCCTAAACACACCCTAACTAACTTTTTACACACCCCATCAACACCTAAAAGCACACCTTTTCACCCTAAAACACACCTAAACACACTCTTTCCCCATCTAAACACACACTAAACACACCCTAACTAACTTTTTACATAATCTTTCCCCCACTAAAAAAAAACCTTTCTACCCTTAAACACACCAAAACACACCTTTCCCCACCTAAACACACCCTCCCACACCCTAAAACACACCCTAAACACACCTTTCCCACCTAAACACACCCTCCCACACCCTAAAACACATCCTAAACACACCTTTCCCCACCTAAACACACCTTTCCATACCCTAAAACACACCTTCCCACAAAATTACTAAAATAATAATAATAATGATAATAATAATAATAGATAGAGAGAGAGAGAGAGAGTAGGTAGTGATCAGATACTTCAATGCAAACGGACATGAAAATAGTTATCTTTTTATATGTAATTCTCTCTCTATCATTATAAGTGAAATTTTGATATATTTCTCTACCTAAATCATCCTTTTATCACATCTCATCCTAACACACCCTT
>JAXIVD010002335.1:12500-26859 GCA_036785275.1 Cancer borealis | reverse complement strand
CTGCCACTTGGAGGAGAAAACCTGCGGTTGAGGTCGGCAAACATCTCCGATGAAGCTCGAGTTGACGTCAGTGCTCGGGGGTTTTGGACGAGGGGGCAGAGAGCCTTCTTCGACGTCCGGATCTTCGACCCGATGGCAGCATGTCACCGCGAGCTCTCTCTGGAGGCTGCCCACCGTAGGAATGAGCAGGAGAAGACGAGAACCTATGGCGAAAGGATTCAACACGTCGACCACGGCACCTTCACGCCTCTGGTCTTCACCACGTCCGGCGGGATGGGCTCCAAGGCTAAGTGCTTCTACTCAAGACTAGCCGATTTGATGGCAGAAAAGAAGCACCAGCCAAGGAGCCATGTTGTCGCCTGGATGAGGTGCCGCCTCTCATTCTCCCTTCTCAGGTCTTCCCTCCTGTGTCTCCGGGGTACCAGGCACGCCACTCCCTCCACCACGGACATAAGTGACCTTGATTGCGAAGCCACAGTGGTAGAGAGTAGAATAGGGGTGGGTAGGTTAGGGGATTAAATAAGGATGTAAATATAGGGGTAGATGGATATGGTTAGGGGTTAGAATATTATGGTTGGATGCCACAGCCATTAGCGACCAGAGTTGGGGCTAATGACCTCCAATTTGTGGAGCCCATGCAAATAAAAAGGGTGGAGGTATCTTTAAATGTAGTAGTAGTAGTAGAAAAAAAAAAAAAGTAGTAGTAGTAGTAGTAGTAGTAGTAGTAGTAGTAGTAGTAGTAGTAGTAGTAGTAGTAGTAGTAGTAGTAGTAGTAGTAGTAGTAGTAGTAGTAGTAGTAGTAGTAGTAGTAGTAGTAGTAGTAGTAGTAGTAGTAGTAGTAGTAGTAGTAGTAGTAGTAGTAGTAGTGTAGTAGGCAGTAATAGCAATAGAAATAGTATTTTTATTATTATTTTCATTATTATCATTATTACTATGTTTATCATTATTATTATTTTTATTAATATTAGTGTATTAGTAGTAGTAGTAGTAGTAGTAGTAGTAGTAGTAGTAGTAGTAGTAGTAGTAGTAGTAGTAGTAGTAGTGATTGGGATGGGTTAAAGATAATGAGAGATAGCAGTTTGTATCAGATATTCTCTCTTATTCTTATCTGAGAGAGAGAGAGAGAGAGAAAAAAAATTGTGTAATAAAGAAAACCTCTAATTATCTAAACATTTCAGCATATCTCTCTCTCTCTCTCTCTCTCTCTCTCTCTCTCTCTCTCTCATCTCTCTCTCTCTCTCTCTCTCTCTCTCTCTCTCTCTCTCTCTCTCTCTCTCTCTCTCTCTCTCTCTCTCTCTCTCTCTCTCTCTCTCTCTCTCTCTCTCTCTTTCTCTCTCAAAGTTAAATTATTATTATTTTTATTATTATTAAAAAAAACAAGGGTGAAATAGTGTTAAATATTATAGTAATGATAATATTAAGTTGTTAGAAACATGTGTCCTATACAGATAATGCATCTAACTAGCCCGTCAGGCATCAGATTGCTATCATTATAATATACGGGCATTTTAACCACCTAATGTTAACAAGAGCATTGCCTCTCCTGCCAAAACACTACGCGCCACGACTTTGAAACATGTAGGAGCGAGTGTTTAAGTACAGAGAGTGCCACCAGTTGGCACCACCTCCCAGACCCTAAGTGCCATCTAGGGAACACCTGCTACTGGAAACATGCAGGCCATTTTAAGAATTTTTGTGGATAAGGGCCCAGGATTTACCTATGTCAATCAATTACACAGAGTGGCGTACTACCCCTTTCACAATGTCAACATTGATGTATATAGATATATTTAAACACTAGATATATTTTCTTTTCTGTCATCCTTCCATTACCCGCGAAAAACTGTTATGTTACCATTTTCAATATCCCATGTGTGAGTATACAGTCACACCATTGCATTATTTCAAGATGAATCAATTGGTTGAGTTAACTAATCAATCAACGGCTATTTTAAGTGGCCTTTTCATATCGCACCTATTCATATAGTGCAGAATTCAAGTGATTAGGCCTGCTGTTAATTCATTATTTTCTTAAGGGTATATGTGCATTGTAATATTGTATTATTCTAGGAAGAGCGGCCGCGGGACGGCCGTGGGCTGCCCCAGACGGCAAAAACACTCCTTACGCCACTGTATAGGTGGCAAGATATATACGGGGCTTTTTTTTTTTTAACAACGTAATGTTTTTTATCAGTACTTGTTATATACCATCAGGACCGGAAAAGTGTGCAGATTTCGAATCAGTGATTTAAAATTCCATGCAATTAAAATTAAGTTAGTTACAGCAAGTTTAAGTAAAACATATGAGAAATTTGTTTATGCACTACTTCATTTCCCTTCAATTATCTTATTATAGACCCAGTGTTACTGTAAATATTATTTGCTTATAATATACAATAATGTATAATAAACACGATGGTGGACTCAGTTTTTCTTAATATTAATTATTAGTTGGGTAATATTGAATAAGAGTTCAACATTTCAAAATACCGTGAAGAAATAAGTCGTACGTCTGGCGGATACCCCGAGCAACCATCATCATCATCATCAGCTCCACTATCAGCTGCATGTCAACAAAGATGGCCACGGGAGGAGGAGGTGGACTGAAAAGTGAGCTTAGGCACTCTCCCCTGCCGTCTCTGCCATCCACCCTGCAGCGTGTGTTACCCAGGACCTTGCCAGGCCCTGTCAGCCCCCAAAACAAGGGGGCATTAGACTGGTAAGCGGGCAGAGGGGGCGGAAATAAGGGGCGAAATGGAGAAGGACTTAGGTGTGAGCTGTCAATGGATATTCTTACCTGGTTGGCTCTCCTCGGAGCTTGGGTATAGGAAAGAGAGAGAGAGAGAGAGATGACAACAATAATGATAAGATACGCACACATATGTACACACACACACGCGCACATATAGGTCCGTTTAGCAATATTGACCAATGTGTGTGTGTGTGTGTGTGTGTGTTTATATATGTGTCATCAACCACCCCGCCCCACTTTTTCCCTCCTACTGCTGTTTGTGCTTCTACTGTACAGCAGCCAGATTAATAACAGAGGGATATAAAGAAAACATTACCTATTAACCGTAAATAACCTTAATAATATGAACAGGTATTGCTAGGTGGCAGCCATGTGGTTGGTGAGTCACGTATATATAAAACTAAATTTGAGATTTTTATTATACACAGGAAAGCAATTATATATACTTCAAAAAATCGTCTGGGTAAAACTATACAATCACTACTCCGTCTCTTTCTTTTTTCTCTCCTTCCCTACATAGTATACATAGTTTACTCAACACATCTGTGAAGGTTTCAGGCGCGGAAACCATTATTTACCTCGCAAAACGTCTTTCAAGTTATGTTAGGTTAGGTTAGGTTAGGTTGGTTAGGTTAGATTGAGTTATGGTTAGGACAAGGTTGTTAGGTTACGGTTAGGTTAAGTTAGGTTTGGTTATGGTTAGGTTAAGTTTGGTTATGGTTAGGTTATGGTTAGGTTAAGTTAAGTTAGGTTAGGACAAGGTTGTTAGGTTAGGTTAGGTTAAGTTAGGTTTGGTTATGGTTAAGTTAAGTTAGATTAGGTTAGGTTAAGTTAGGTTAGGTTATGGTTAAGTTAATTTAGGTTAGGTTCGGTTATGGTTAGGTTAAGTTAGGTTAGGTTCGGTTATGGTTAGGTTAAGTTAGGTTAGGTTAGGTTATGGTTAGGTTAAGTTAGGTTAGGTTTGGTTATGGTTAGGTTAAGTTAGGTTAGGTTAGGTTATGGTTAGGTTAAGTTAGGTTAGGTTCGGTTATGGTTAGGTTAAGTTAGGTTAGGTTATGGTTAGGTTAAGTTAGGTTAGGTTCGGTTATGGTTAGGTTAAGTTAGGTTAGGTTAGGTTCGGTTATGGTTAGGTTAAGTTAGGTTAGGTTCGGTTATGGTTAGGTTAAGTTAGGTTAGGTTATGGTTAGGTTAAGTTAGGTTAGGTTCGGTTATGGTTAGGTTAAGTTAGGTTAGGTTATGATATGGTTAGGTTAGGTTCGGTTATGGTTAGGTTAAGTTAGGTTAGGTTAGGTTATGGTTAGGTTAAGTTAGGTTAGGTTTGGTTATGGTTAAGTTAAGTTAGGTTAGGTTAGGTTCAGTTAGGTTTGGTTATACAAGATTTTAAAAAGGGCTGACTAATCAAGAAAACCAGATAGGTGCACATACCTAGACACACACACACACACACACACACAGGTGACGCCAGATAATGTAATCCGATTGTGTTTCCGATTAATAATTATAATACTATTAGTCTCCTTAATTGTTATGTTATTATTACAGGGGTTGGCAGGGATTCTTAGCCTACGGAGCCCAGACGACAGTGTGTGTGGTGGACCCTGTCACCCTGCAATGTGCCCAGACCCTGTCAAGACACCGTGCACATGTTATCAAGGTAGGGTGTGTTAGGGTGACGATAGGGTGTCTTGATTAATATAAGAATGTTAGTGATTTATTTATTTATTTATTATATATATTTTTTTTTTTACGTGAAATTAATATGATGTGGCTGGAAATTTATAGACAATATTATTATAGATATTTTAACCATTTATTGTCGTACATGGGATTATATTATTTATATTATTATTCTTAATTTTATCTCTCTCTCTCTCTCACACCCTCTCTCTCTCACCCTATCTCACCCTAACAGATCCGATGGAGAAAGACCAAACATTACCACCAGCTCAGCACACCTTACACCCTAATGCTAGCCTCTGCGGACGCCAGCGGGGTCATACTAGTGTGGGATGTGTCAAGGGGGGATGTGCTGGCCACCCTACAGGACGGAACCAAGGGTGTGCTAGGTAAGGGTTGAGATATGAGATAGGATGTGGTAATATTTTTTGAGATATCAGTAGGTGGTTTCGCTACGGATGTTCGTATGTTTGTGTGTTTGACGGCTTTCCCCACGCCCCCAGAGATGGAGTGGTTAGGGGGATGTGACGGCAGTGAGCACCTCCTCGCAGCCCTACACCCCCCATACTCCCTAGTGCTGTGGGATACGCGCCACAGCACCAAAGTCTGGAAGAAGAGCTACACTGAAAACCTCACCTCGTTCCACTTCGATCCATTCCACAGCACGAAGATGGCCTGTAAGTCTCACCCTATAACACCCTATAACTCACCCTACCATCCCTTCACCCTATACTAACACCCTATCACCCTTACAGTCCTGTGCTCCGGCTGCGTGCTGTTCGTAGATGACTTCAACCTCGTCAAATGCCCCTCCTCCAACGGCAGGAAATTTTACGTCTCAGCTCCTCGGACCAGCCCAGGGAGGGGTGGGGGGGGCCAGGCGGGCACATCCTCCCCCCAAGGCACCTCCTCATCCGCCGCCGCATCCTCCTCATCCGTGCCGTCAGGGGTCATGCCGTCACCCTCAGATGAACGGACAAGCTCAAGGATTAGGAGGAAGATGAGAGAGCTGGTCGTAGGAGAGATAAAGCCTAGGTAAGAGGGATGGGTGAAGGGTTTGAGGGAATATATAACCTAACACCTACACGCTTCCTCACCCATATCACCCATTCCAGCAGCCGGGCGGGTGAGGACGGGGGACAGCTGAGTGAGTGTGTGCAGCTGGTATACCATCACACTGTCCGGGATCAGCTGCTCCTCCTGTACGCTCGGGAAATACTGATTCTTGACCTGACAATTAATCAAACGGTTGGAATTGTAGGAGTGGACCGAGCTGTGTCACCCTTCTGTCAGGTGGGTTTTAGGGTGTGTTAGGGTGTTTTAGGGTGTGTGGAAGAGGGATAGGGTGTGTATGTGTGTTATAGGGTGTGGAAGGGTGTGTAGAAGAGGAATAGGGTGTGTATGTGTGTTATAGGGTGTGAAAGTGAGGGGAAGGGTGTGTTTGAGGGTGTTTTAGGTGTGTTTAGGTGTTTTTATGTGTGTGTGTGTGTGTTAGGGTATGTGTGTGTGTGTGTGTTTGTGTGTGTACGTGTGTGTGTGTGTGAGAGAAAAAAAAAATATATCTAAGAAACAATAACAATAATAATAATAATAATTTCTCTCTTCCTTCCTTCCTTCCTACCTTCCTCCCTTCCTTCCTAACCTCACCTCCTCTTCCCTCCATCCTTCCATCCCTCCCTACCTCCCATTCCTCCCTACCTTCCTTCCTTCCTTCCTTCCTTCCTACCTCCCTACCTACCTTCCTTCCTTCCTTCCTTCTTTCCTTCCTTCCTTCCTTCCTTCCTTCCATCCCTATCCTACCTACCTCTCTCTCCCATCGTCACCTCACCTCACCTTACCTCCTCCCTCCCATCTCTCCCTCCCTCACTTCCCTCCCTTCCCTCCCTCCCCTTCCCCTCCAGGTATTATCATGTTGGAGGAGAGACGTGCTATTGTGTCTCCATGAATCTGGTTCTGTCTCGGCACATTTTAGAAGACGTCTCCTCCCTCTCCTACCTACATCCCCTGACGGTTAGTTACGCACACACACGCACATGCACATAACATCTTACGCACACGCACATGCACATAACATCTTACACATACACACATGCACATAACATCTTACGCACACGCACATGCACATAACATCTTACGCACACACATGTATATATATAAATACGTACATGTGATTGTTAATGATTTTTTTTTTTTTCTTTTTATTAAACTATTCTCTCTGCTACTTATATTCTCTGAAGGTTAGTTACGCACACACACACACACACACACGCGCACATACATATATACATACATACGTACACACACAGTCAACAATTACAGGTATTGATTTTATTTTTTTTTAACTTAATCATTATTATTATTATTTGATTATTATTTATATTTGCACACACACACACACACACACACACACACACACACACACACACACACACACACACATCAAATATCATCATTATTATTATTACAACTTAAACCAAAATAATTACTCTCCCTCTTTCCCTCCCCCCCCGCCCACACCAGGTGACGTAGGGGGCGTAGGGGTGGGCGGCAGTGTAGGGGGGGGCGTGGGCGTGGGCAGCACCCCCCTAGACACCCACCAGCAGCAATACTTTGAGGTTATGTACGATCGGAAATGTCACTCGGACCCGCTGAGATTAAATAGGTTTAGTCGGCCTATCGGACTCACCCTAGATCCTGCTACTGAACGCCAGATGGGTGAGTATAGGGTGATGGGAATAGGGTGACTGATAGGGTGAGATTTTTTTTTTTTTTTTTTTTTTGAGAGAGAAAGAAATGTTTAACGTGTGATTTTGATGTTTTTTTTTTCTTCACTTCTAAGGGTGATGAAATAGGGTGACTGTTAGGGTGATAGGGTGATATATATGTTTATTTATTTATTTATTTATTTTTTTTTTTGAGAAAGAAATTTTTGATGTGTGATTTTAATGTGTTTTATTTTCACTTCTAAGGGTGATAGAATAGGGTGACAGGGTGATGTACAGGGATTTTTGTGTCTGTTAATAGATTGAAATTGTTGTTAGGGTGATAAAATAGGGTGATTTTATTTTATTTTATTTTATTTTTTTTTTAGATAGAAATTATTGTTATATATATAATTTTAATGTTATTTTACACCTCGTTCTTCTCTAGGGTGATGAAATAGGGTGACAGGGTGATAAAATAGGGTGACAGGATGATAAAATAGGGTGAAATATATTATTTTTTTATATATATAGATTGAAATTATTGTTTTATATATAATTCTAATCCTATTTTTCGCTCCTCTTCCCTACCCCTACGCACACACCCTATACACACACACCCTACATACACACACACCTATACACACACATCCCATACCCCCCCCCCCCATACACACACACCCCCATACACACACACCCCCATACACACACACCCCTATACACACACACCCTACATACACCCACACACACCCCATACATACACCCCCCCCCGCATCAGCCTTGGTTCTGGGGGACGGCCGGGTGGTATTCAAACAGCTTCAAATCTCCCCCACACCCGGACGTCAGGTAGTCAGCACACCCCTATACACCCCCGGACACCCGCACATCCCACCCCCACCCGCCCACCCCCCCCAACACCCCCAGACAGGATTAACTATCTCTGATGATCATTTCGGGGGAGCGAGTTTCACCCTAAATGGAGGAAATGTGTCTCACCCGCTTCCTCACCCGGCCACTCCCCCAAAGATGACTCTGGGTGATCTTGTAAAGCCGGCGTGGGCTCTGGGGGAGAATGTGAAGGTTAGTTTTTAGAGGTAGAGAGAGAGGATGGTTTTGATTAGAGCTAGCTTTAATTTTTGATTTTTTTTATATATATTTTTATTTTTTTTTTATTTTGATATTTTTTGAATTTTTGAATTTTTTTTTAATATTTGATTTTTTTTATAATTTTTGATGTTTTGAATTTTTGATATTTTTTGATTTTTGAATTTTTGAAATTTTTTTTTTCACCCGTTTTTTGAAAATATCGTTCACCCATTGATTTTTTTTTGTCATTCACCCATCTTGTCACCCATTCAAAACAGCCTCACCCATTAATTTCACCCAAAAATCACCCATCAATTTATATTCATTCACCCACAAACTCACCCGTAAAAAAAAAAAAAATTAATTTCACCCTAAAATCACCCATCAATTTATATTCATTCACCCACAAACCTCACCCATAAAAAAACCCATTAATTTCACCCAAAAATCACCCAACCTCACCCAACCTCACCTCACACCCACAGGAATCCGCTAACCACAAAGTAAGCCTTCGGATGATAATGGTTGGACTGATGCCATCCGTCTCCCCTCCCCCCCTTGTCATCCGGATGTGCCCGCCCCTCACCACCCGCAACATCCACCACTACGTCCCCCGCCTGGGTGCCGGCACTCAGACGGGTGCCGTGCAGGTGTTTAATATTGCTACCGGAATGCTGGAGAGAGAATTTGCTCTACATACCTATCCTGTCAGGTGAGGAGGAGGAGGAGGAGGAGGTGTGTGTGTGTGTGTGGGAGGAGGAGGAGGAGGTGTGAGGAAGGAGGAAGAGAAGGGAGTGTGTGTGTGTGTGTGTGTGGAAGAGGAGGAGGAGGAGGATATATTAAATAGTAGTAATAATAGTTGTAAAAGGAGGAGGAGGAGGAAGAAGAGGACAGTTGGAGGAGGAGGAGGAGGAGGAGGAGGAAGGAAGGAAGGAAGGAGGAGGAGGAAGGAGGGAGAAAAGTATATATATATGTGTGTATATTTGAAATTTTGAAATATATATATAATCTCACATTCTCTCTCTCTCTCTCTCTCTTTCTCTCTCTCTCTCATCCACCCGTCATCCGCAGGGGGGTGGAGTGGGCCAGCCTGTCATCCATCTTAACATTCGGACATCAGCCGCTAACCAACGGACAGGGATTGGTGCGTAATGAACTAATATTTACCGACATTCTGACTGGCCGATCCACTCCTCTGAGATCCAATAAGGGGGACGAATCTAGCATTGATATGGTGCGCGTGTCCTACCTCAAGTGAGTATAGGGTGTGTGTGTGCGTGTGTGCGTGTGTGTGTGTGTGTGTGTGTGTGTGTACAAAGGTGACAAACACACACCCTAAAACACACCCTAAACACACCCTAACTAACTTTTTACAGACCCCATCAACACATCGTTCCATCCTAAAACACACCTTTTCCCTACCTAAACACACCCTCCCACACCCTAAAACACACCTTCCCACACCTAAACACACCCTCCCACACCCTAAAACACACCTTCCCACACCCTTCCACACCCTAAAACACACCTTCCCACACCCTTCCACACCCTAAACACACCTTCCCACACCCAAACACACCCTAAAACACCTTTCCACACCCAAACTCAAACCACCACCTCACCTTCCCACCTTCCAGACAATACTTCCTGGTGGTGTTAAGAGATGACCCGCTGGAGTTATGGGACGCCCGCCGCCTAGTCCCCCTACGCACCATGCCCCGGCGTTTCCCTAGGGTGTCTGCGTTAGAATGGTCCCCCACGAGTCATGTGAAGGCACGGCTCTCCCCTGAGTGTGTGGGGGCAGGTAGTAAGGGAGATGTGATGACTGATTCTACGCTGTCGCTTGTAGATGTGGGTAAGTGTGTGTGTGTGAGAGGGTGAGAGAGAGAGAGAGAGAGAGAGAGAATGTTGATAATAGTAATGATAATAATAATAATAGTATTTTTTTTGCTGTTTTACTAATATATTTTTTCTATCTTCCTTCCTTCTATCCTTCCTCCTCCTCCTCTTCCTCTTCCTCTTCCTCTTCCTCGTCCTCGTCCTCTCTTCCTTCCTCTCTCCCTCTCTCTCTCCATACTAAAACTAACCTTACCTTACCTTACCTTACCTCACCTTACCTCTCTTCCTCCTCCTCCTCCTCCTCCTCCTCCTCCTCCGCAGGCACCACCACCACCACCACTACCTCCACCACCTCCACCACCACCACCTCCTCCACCACCACCACCACCACCTCCACCACCAGCGCCACCACCACCAGCATTGCCAAAGAAACATTTGTATTTACAGACTCAGAAGGACAATTATATAATTTTTCAGTGGAAGGAAATGTTATAAAAGACGGCAGTAAAGTCCCCCCTGATGTACGTATACGTGTGTGTGTGTACGTGTGTATGTGTACGTGTTAAAGTGTGTGTGTGTATGTTGTCTCTATCTCTCTCTAGTTTAAATCATTTCTCTTTCTGTGTGTGTGTGAGAAATATATTTAGTGAAATATCATTACTATTACTATTACTACACCCTATTCTCACCTTATTCTCATCCTAGTCTCACCCTAACACACCCTTCCCCCCCTCCCCCCACAGTCCCAGATGAGCAGCATAACCTCTATCGCCTGGAAAAGCCATGAAATAGTGTTAAGTGATGCTGACGGCAACCTTACCGTCTGGGACCTGAAAACCCGCATCTCTCGGCACATTTCAACACACAGAGGCTGGGTGAGGAAGGTCAGGTTTGCCCCCGGACGCGACAACATGAAGCTGCTGGTGCTGTTTGCTGATGGGGTGGATGTGTGGGACGTGCGGGATGTGAGTACAGGGGGTGTGTTTTGAACCTAACTTAATCTAACGTAACTTTATTAATGGGGCTGTTTTTTGGACCTAACTTAATTTAACGTAACTTTATTAATGGGGGTGTTTTTTTAACCTAACTTAATTTAACGTAACTTTATTAATGGGGCTGTTTTTTTAACCTAACTTAATTTAACGTAACTTTATTAATGGGGCTGTTTTTTTAACCTAACTTAATTTAACGTAACTTTATTAATGGGACTGTTTTTTTAACCTAACTTAATTTAACCTAACTTTATTAATGGGGCTGTTTTTTTTAACCTAACCTAACCCCAGTATATGCGTTTTTTTTTTTTTTACCTAACCTAACTTAACAACGTAACTCCTGATCTAATCTAATCTAAACTAACTCTATTATTACGGATGTTTTTTTCACACTGCTATACATAATTCTCTAAACCTATTCTTACGTTAGTTAGCCTTGTACTTATAAATCCTTCATCCAGGTAAACATATCCTTATCTTAATTAACCTTGTATCTATCAATCCTACATATAGATAAACATATCCTTATCCCTTATCCTTATCCCTTATCCTTATCCCTATCCTTATCTCTCTTCTAGGTAGTGTTAGTAAGTCAGATTAAGACACCCAAGGACATGGTCAAGGTGGTTGATGCGGACTGGGGTGCCTCTGACCGTCCTGTCCTCGCCACGGTGGACGGCTGTATTAGGGTGATGGATATGGGGATGCGCACCTCTAACTCACCCTTACACACCTACTGCACTAAGGGTGAGAGGGTGAGAGAGAGTGAGAGGGAGAGAGAGTGTGTGTGTGTGAAGGATTTATATATAGAGAGAAATTGTGTGATTTTAATATTTATTTTATTATTTTTGTCCCATTCTAGTTAAAAAAAAAAAGAGAGAGAGAGAGGGAGAGAGTGTGAAAGAAAGAGAGAGAGAGAGAGTGTGTAAGAAAGAGAGAGAGTGTGTATGTGTGAAAAAAAGAAAGAGAGAGAGAGAGAGAGTGAATATTCTCAAAATAAATAAATAAATAATCCATCATTACAAGTGAAATTTTGATATATTTCTCTACCTAAATCACCCTATTATTACATCTCACCCTAACACACCCTTCACCCTGACAGAGCCTATAGTGTCACCCTATCTTCTTGGGAGTGAGGCATCTCTCAATCTCCGCACCCTACTCACCCACCAACCCTGGAGGCCGACCTACACCCTAACACTTACCACAGACGACGGCTTCTCCCCAGAGGAAGTGCAAAGTAAGTATCACCCTATTTTATCACCCTATTTTAACACCCTATCACCCTAATAGGTATTGAAATATAATCATCACACATCCCACTTATAAATACAAACACATATAACCTATTTCTACACCCTATCTATCACCCTAACCTAACCTAACACCCATTACACCCTAACCTAACACCCTATTACACCCTAACCTAACACCCTATATCACCCTACAGGCATTGAGATCTGGTTGTCGCGCATCCCCCAAGAGGTCCGTGAATACTTAGAAGGGTGCGACTCCACAGCCCATCGCGCCCTAGTCACGGCTCAGCTCTTTGGGGACCAGGGTGAATTAGATTTCTGGACGGTCGCATCCCACTACCTGACGCATCCCCCTCTCCCTATTGCCAAGGTAGTGGTGGTGGTGGTGTTGTAGTAGTAGTAGTAGTAGTAGTAGTAGTAGTTTATATATTTATTTCAAGAAGGATGTGTTGTTAGACTTTATTCATAACGTTTATAGATGTTCTGAAACGTTTTTAAATATCTATAGAAACAAGTTATTATTATTATTATTATTATTGTCTTGATAGCGTTCAAAATTTGATAAATACTTGAAAATACTTATAAATTTCTGAACAGTTACATTTACAAGGTCTTAGGAGAGAGAATGAGTGTGTGTGTATGTATGTGTATGTATGTATGTGTGTAGATAAAGTACACACACTCTAATCAACCCTCCCCCCCTAGGATGAGAGTAGCAGCAGCAGCAGCAGCGTGGGATCGGCTGAACTGCTGACATTCGGAGAGTCAGCATCTGTCAGCGGGGAGGATGTACCTTGTAATGCCCCCACACACCCTCCCTCCACCTCCTCCTCACACCTTCCCCCTCCTCCCTCCTCTCCTACCCCCTGCACCTCCTCCCCCCCCTCCCCCCCCACAGCTCACCCCCTGGAGACTACCTACCATTATCTATGTGATGCGGCTACTTATAAGGTGTGTGTACGTGTGTGTGCGTGTATGTATTGACCTAGTTGTGTACGCGTGTGTGTGTGTGTTTGGTTTTGTTATGATATTAATAAAAAAATGATATATAAACACTACTATACAGTACTCCAGTTTTTTTAATACAATTTTAATACAATTTTTATAGATCTTTAATACAATTTAATATAATTTAACCTAATCTAACACACTTTCAATATATATTTATACATTTCTCATACAATTTACACACCCTTACACACCCTTACACACCCTAAAACACCTTTCCACATCCTAACACACCCTAAAACACCCTTCCACATCCTAACACACCCTAAAACACACCCTTCCACACCCTTAAACACCCTTAAACATCCTTCCACATCCTTCCACACCCTAAAACACCCTTCCACACTCTAAAACACCCTAACACACCCTTACACACTCTAAAACACCCTTAAACACCCTAACACACCCTAAAACATACCCTAACCTAACCTTCCCACCCCAAAGCACACCCTAAAACACCCTTCCACACTCTAAAACACCGTAAAACACATCCTTCCACACCCTTAAACACCCTTACACACCCTAAAACACACCCTAACCTAACTTCCACCCCACAGCACCACGAGTTAGAACGTCTTGCCATCCATGAGAGCAAAGGTTTAGAAGGACCTCAACGTGCTACCCTAGGCCGATCCTTAGCCATGGTAGGGGAGAGGGACAGGGCTGTACGTCTCCTCCTGGACGCGGACACGACGCACACACACTTCTACACGGACTGTCTGCGCGCATGTCTACTGTCAGCCACACATCATTCACCGCAGGCTCAGTCTACTATTAAATTGGTTGCTACGAATTTGATTGCTGCGGGGAATGTATCGGAAGGTATGTGCGTGTGTGTGTGTGTGTGTGTGTGTGTGTGTGTGTGTGTGTGTTTATTTAAGTGTGCGTGTGTGTGTGTGCATCTGTTTTGTATATGTGTGTGTGTGTGAAATATAGAAATTCAAAAATAATAATAATAATAATAATAATAATAATAATAATAATAATAATCTTTCTCAATTTCCTTCTCTTAACACACCCTACCACCCTCACACACCCACCCAAACA
>JAXIVD010002335.1:5000-7500 GCA_036785275.1 Cancer borealis | reverse complement strand
TAATTTTATTCATTCAATGTTGATTTCCTTTTCATATATGTCAAAAGTATAGTAATAATATAACCAATATATCACAAGAAAGTCAATTAACTAACACGTCTATTATCTATTATTATTATTATCATTATTCTTTTATTGATTTATATATAGTTTTTAATAATAATTTAACTTACAAATACAAGTTTCTCCGGGAATTCCGCTTCGAGTTGGCCCTTAAGTTTGCGATACTTAGGGCCGTAACCTCAGGCACCACTGTAAAGGGAAAATATACCTTATATAACCAACAATTAAAAAGGTGAAACTATATACAAATAAATAATGAAATCGCATAGTTACGGTCTGTGTATGGATAGGATTGACAGGTGGGATGGTTAAATATTGGACTATTCCAAGGGTGGGGGACAAGGAGCTGCCTTGTGCAGGTCATATAACTGGCCTCTTGCAGTCTTCCATTTCTTATGCTCTTATGTTCTTATGTTTATACGATATTTCACTCACAAATCCATCATTTTTACAAACTCGCCGCCGTAAATACTTAATCCGTTTTCTGTATTTGATTGACGGCATACAGAAAATTTTATTGTTTATCAAGTGACGATTTTTACAATTTGTTAAATATATTGATATATAGCGATATTAAATCACTATAAATTCATAATTACGTTTAAAAATGTTAGTTACTATGAATATATATCAGTTTTAATCAGGAAAATTGACGCGAATTCGTTATAATTAGGTTTAAAGCTGATAAATAGTAGCTAGCATCTTAGTTAAAGTCCACGGGTTTAAAGGGTACATTCTTCCGTAGAAGGGTTAATTCTTCTTTTATTATCTGTTTCTCCCTCTATTCTCATTCGTAAAATAAAAAAATTCAAAAAAAATTGAAAAAAATACTGTGATATCAGCAGAAAGAGACGAATACACAGAGCCAGAAAAAAT
This sequence comes from Cancer borealis, assembly GCA_036785275.1. Lineage (NCBI taxonomy): Eukaryota > Metazoa > Arthropoda > Malacostraca > Decapoda > Cancridae > Cancer > Cancer borealis. Next base: position 6,561 of record JAXIVD010002335.1, on the reverse strand, counting down.
TGGATAAAGATGAATATTAAATGAGTTAGAGAGAGATAAAGAGAGAGAGAGAGAGAGAGAGAGAGAGAGAGAGAGAGAGAGAGAGAGAGAGAGAGAGAGAGAGAGAGAGAGAGAGAGAGAGAGAGAGAGAGAGAGAGCACCTGTCATCGCTATCTCCATAGTCACCACCACAACCACCAGTTTGGTAATATTACATAGGAGCTTAACATTTCAAAACACTGTGAAGGAATTATTCGTACGTCTGGCAGTGATGCAGACTACTAGTATTAATTACTTCCCAGCCACATACATACACCTAAGTGAATGCAATACCAGTTTAAATCCAAGTTTAACTTTCTATTATAAATTAAAATCAAAGTTTGACCTCTTAATCTAAGTTAATTTAAGTTTATCGTGAATAAATTACCTAAAAAGGTTTTTGGCTCAGCTTTGTTATTGTTGACTTCGATTCAATTCACATCTCGGTCCAAAATTTTACTTAAAACTATTAATATGTTTACTTCTATATACTTGTTTTGTGTGTAAATAGATGTTATGTTATCTAATAATGTTTTTTTTATGTACAAGTTAGTTTTTATATATGATTTTTGTATTAGTTTAAATTGGTTTATCTCGGCCTTTTTTAATTAATAACTCAAAATAGTAAATACACCACGCACACTCAAACAAATGATTGAAAAAAGTAAAATAGAATTAAATACATTAATAAACACATGAATTAACACTGTTAACTAAGTTTTTATATAATTTAGTTAGACAGAGAGAGAGAGAGAGAGAGAGAGAGAGAGAGAGAGACAGAGACGTAGACAGAGACAGAGACAGAGACAGAGACACAGACAGAGACAGAGACAGAGACAGAGAGAGAGAAAAAAAATATATATAAAGTAAATCTAAAAAGCGTTAAGAATAAGAAGAAGGATAACTTAATAAAGGAACTTAGAAAATGCAAGAGTGATGACCCTAAAGCATACTGGAAAATTCTAAATAGTCAGAGAAGAAATTGTCAAGTTTCCATAACATTAAATGAATTCTATGAGCATTTTCAGCAGTAAACAGGTGATGAGAGTTATGATAATAGTGATGTAGATATTATAAATGATCAAGACAGTGTGGATGGTGAAATTTTATCAGTACTTAACGATGCTATAAGTGAAGACGAGGTAGTTAAAAATATAATAAAGTTAAAAAACAATAAATCCCCAGCATCTGACATGATATTAAATTAATATATTAAAAAGTACAAAGCATTTTTTGTGTCTCCTCTATGTTAAAATATTTAATAAATTACTTGATACTGGTGTCATGGTTGATGGGTTGGTGAGACATCCAGGACGCTACTAATTACAGGGGCATTACCTTACTTAATTACATGGGGAAGCAATTCACCTCCATACTTAATGAAAGACTTAATGAGTATTCAAACACCTTATCTCTTATTAATGATCCACAAGCAGGTTTCAGACATGGATATTCCACTCTTGATCATATATTTGTATTAAAATGTGTAATTGATTTATTTAAGTGGAAGAAAAGAAAGCTATTTTGTTTATGTGTTGATTAG